>PVIY010009889.1:0-70798 GCA_004026745.1 Myrmecophaga tridactyla | reverse complement strand
CCTTATGTTTGGCCTACATCTGTATACTGCAAGTTCCTTTGTGAAATTTAATGATGTCTTATTTTAATATCATACTTTTTTTTAACTCTACTATGATTAGGCCTTTCTCATGGGTTTTCTTATACATGCCAGACAATTAAAAGTTCTGCTTCCTAATCATGAATTCATTTTTCTTATGAATAGGTATTAAGAGAGTCATTGCTTAATTCGATATTAATATGTAACAAAGTTACTCCCGAAGGGTACATTCTTATACTATCTGTGCCATAATCTGCTGTCTGCCCCTTGAGCTATCATTATAAGCCAACATACAGCTAGTTTTCATCCCCTAAGAAAGAAATAATCAGGTGAAAATCATATTTGCAAAATGTATGGCTTTCAACTTACCTAAATATTGAGATGACTATGCAGAATATACTTGACTGATTGAACACTTTTACTACTTTCACTATCACTTCAAAAATATTAAGCATCCTTGATCGAACAGTTCTAGACAGGGGGTCTTACTATTTTGTCTTTTCCAATTTTAATATCTAGCTGGGAATGAAGTACCAGTAATATTTGATCTCCAATTTATAGGTTTTTTTCTATCTTATTTCCTTACTCATGTGTTAAATATCTCTAGACAGATATTTGATAAATTGAATTTTATAGGATAGTAACTCTGGTTGGAATCGCTTAATATAAAGGGCATCATTAATGTCTGAAAATTACTGAGTTTTAAAAAGGAAGATATCTTTTATTTGAATATGTGCATTATGAATTGCCACAAGAGGATTTGTTGTAGAATGATTTTGAAGTAATTTCAAATTTTGTGTTTGTTTTTCTCTTTTCTCAAAAATTTTATTACCATTTGGTGGGACACAGTTTTGGAAATGCTGGAGGAGTAACAACTTTAATGTTCAGATGAAATTTTTTAATAAGGTAGGGCTAAATTCAATCTTATTTCATGCCACTAACAACTGTATCTCAGGAAACTACAGTTCATGGAAAATTTCTTCATAGATTCTCTGGAAGACTTACCCAAGTGTTCAGTTAAGATACTCCATGACACTTCTTTCTTTGAAATCACTGGCTGGTAGTCCCATTTCACTTCTTTTTTTTTTTTTTCATCTTTCTTGGATCACTTTCTCTCCCTAAAAATATATATATATATATATATATATATATATATATATATAACAGAAATAACACATATAATGCCTTGTAATTCCCAAATACTTTTAAATGTTTTTATTCCGTCTTCGTTTGATAGCTCAAAACAACCATACAATTAATTTATATACATCATAGAAGCCACATTTTGAAGATGAAAGAATTCAAGTTTAGAGGGAAATGACCTAAATCCACATCTTGCATATGAACTAACAAAAATATTTCTTCTGATTTCAAACTTAGTATCTATTTACTAAACAATCTGTAAAATTTCTATTCATAATTCCAGTTGATCTGACCTCAATATCAATGAAATTCTCTTTATCACCCCTGCCAGAGTGTCCTCTTTCTCTGATAGAGTGTGAGAAAATCTAAGGTGTTTTAGTTCACTTTAATATTTATTGGGAGTCTAATATAAACCAGGCAATGTGGTGGGCACTGTGGATGCAGATACAAATAAAGCATGGTATTTATTCTGAAGAAACCCAAGAATTAGTAGAAATCTTAGGTATGCATGTAAACATTTATAAATAGAATACCTATGCACCAGGCACAGAGAAAATACAAAGTGCAGAGTTTAAAGGGATAAATACCTGCTGAGGTGAATGGGTGCTACCAGTGATGGATTTATTGGGAATATATAAACTCATTGCACTACTTACAGAAAATGAGAGTTTACCAGATAGATAAAAGCAGAAGGAAATTCAAGAAAAACTAAAAAAAAAGTGTAAAGGGAAAGAGAAATAAAGATTGTGGGGTGTTTACATAATTAGTATAATTTTCTATCATTCAAGTGGAAAGGGAGTTGGGAATGGGAATAGGAAGACATGATCCAGTACAGATGGACAGTTTCATAGAAAGGGAATGGCCTTAGATTGGGAGCCAGAAACTTCTGCAATCAAATTCTAATTGTGCCATTAACTAACATGTAACCTCGGGGAAGTTATCTAATTTTCCTGAACCCAATTTTTAAAATAAAATCGAGGTAAAAATGCCTAACTCATTTGATATATGTATGTTAATGAGCCTAGCATAGGATCTCTCAGTGAGTAAATGCTAAATAAGTGTGATTATTGGTATGATGGAATTGAGACAAGGAAAAACTAAATATTAAACTTGTAATTTTGTTAAAGATCACCAATTCTGTCACGTACCACCCTCAAATTGTTTAAAATTATAAAGCAAATTATAGGGTAAATATATTCCAAAGCATCTAAACTCAGTTTTATTTTCTTTGCTTTTAGCACTTGATCAAAGATCCATTTTTCAAATCTATTATATTTATGCATCATTTTTCTAGCATAGTACCATATTTCCATACATGACCTTAGCTGAGCTTGTTGAGTGTTTTTCCACTCCATATAATGTATATACTCCATTATAGATAATTGTCATTGTGTCATATTTTTCTTGCATTTAGAAAACATTTCTAAAATATAATCTAAGCATTTAATTTCATAAACTGCATGTTCTGCGTTTTTTTAATAACAAAGTCATTTTTTAAATAATTGGTAATTTTAAAGGAAAAATAAAGGCTTATTAGCCAAAATATATTTATCCAAAGTGTCTCAAAGTGAACTAAAAGCAAGAATTTATAGAATTGAATTATTTGACATTACAAATCACAATAATAACTTTATATTTCCTCCATGATTGAACTGGTTATCAATACAAATATATGTTTTTGTTTATATGATTTTCAAATTAACTTCTTGGATGAGAGTGGTAATTTTTGGTAGCTTACTTTGGCATACTAGCTATAAGTAGTGTGCAAACAATGATTGCATTTGACTTAGAGAAACACTTGGACATTTAATTCTAAATCAAGGAGAGAGATCACTGGTTTGAATCTGCTCCTTTGCTTTTTCAATGCTACTTTGAAGCTATAGACAGAAAAGTAAAATGATTAACACAAATCAGTACTTGAGTTCATAATAAAAATATCCATGAGGATATAAATTTAAATATTTATATTTCAGCTAAGTACATTTCTTGTGTGCAATCTTATGAAAGTACAGTCACCTTCAGATGCTTGGCCTGCTTCCAACATAGTTTTCTCTGAGAAAGTTAAGGAAGTCCAAAATTCACCTTAATCCTAAGAAGCAATTTTAATTATCGATCTACCATTTGTCATCTTTACAAAAGTCTCCCTGGATCTTACTTACCACTATGCTTGAATTCCAGGTTCCTTTAAAATCAGCTTTGGGGTCCGTTTATTCTCTGAGCGTAGCTGACTAAACAGGCTTAGTGAATTCTAGTGATTTTCAGTGCCATTCTAGGCTAGCTATTTTTATTATGGTAACATCTAGCTATCTATTTTTATGACCACATCCAAATCTTTTGATGACAGGATTCATAAATGGACACAACAAAATATTTTTTATTCCTCAAGAATAACTGTAAATTTATCTTTTACAGATTTTTTATCCAAGTTTTTTTTCTAATAGCATTCCTCAGTGAGCAAACTATACCATATGGATTTCTCTTAGATATTTCTTTTTTCTTTCTCATTGGCATCATCCATAATTGTAATCTCAAGGTTATTTGTTAAAGACTTCATAACCTTCTGAGGTATCTTCTCATTTAGAGTTTGAGGCTATTGATTCATGCTTTAAGTATGAACATGTTGAAATTTGTATTCCACAAATATAAAGCCAGTAAAGTAACTAATTCTTTCACTTGCTACTGTATTTTTTCTCCTGTTAATTCAATTATTTGTTTATTTATGTCTTCATTTACAGAACTCTTCATTCATATTATGTCTTGATTTACAGAATGCTTATCAACTATGTCCCATGGGCCAGGAACTGAAATTTGTTACGGATCTTGGAAGTACCTATAGGGTCCTGATAGCCCTTATTTTGGAAAAGTTCACATATATTTGCTTTACAAGTTCTCTGTGTGATTTTTAAGGTCATGGTCTGTGACAAATGCCTTTGAAGATTTACTTTGCATATTTTCCAATGTTATCTTTGTATTGGCATTGTACAATTTATTGGCAATCATGATAAGCATGATAGATTTTCAGTGCAGAGAGCTGGCAAAATGGTCTCAGTATGAAAAGGGTCTTGCCAGGAATATCACTAAAAACCCTCAAACTTGCTTGCTATTTTTACTTCTGTTACAAGGTTAAATTTCACCTATTCCCCTTGGATGCTTTATCACACATGTCCTCTCAAATCAATTTAGGCATTATTGACAGAATTACGATTATGCATACCAATCTTGATGCATTTTAAACCAACCACTAAAATCTAGTTCACTTAGCTTCTTAAGTCATTCAAAATTTATTCAATAGGGAAAACATTAAAAAATTAGGATCATGGTATGTTGGAATCTTTGACATGGTTCTTATCCAGAGTTCTTTCAAGTCTTTAAGTAAATCACTATATGAAATTGAGTAATTCAGTTAGTTTACCTATCAGTTAAATGGTAATAGTCATGACTTGTATATATGTAATTGTTTAAGAAGCTTCTCTAAAGAATATTGTAAAAGAAATTTAGAGGCAACAGAATTACTAAAAAAGCAACTATAATATTTCAAAAATTTATGTAGAAATAAATTACTTCTCTGATAGGTATATCTAAATAGTTTCTAATTCTAAAGATGTCAGCCTCACAGACTAAATGGATATATTCTCCAGTGAATGATGACTGTGAAAATCAGCTTGATTCCTTTTTATGCACAATTCGAATCAGCCTAGGAAAAAAGTATATCACATTACACAAATCCAGCATAAAGGAGGTGATTTAGTTAAAATATTGTCTGTAAACTGTCTTACTTTTTAGAAATCAGGGTTCCAAGAAATCATCTTTAGTTTTAGAAGAGCTCTTTCTTATGTGATTCAGATTTGATTTCAATAAAGTATTCACAATTTTTGAGGACTGCATACTGAGTCATTTCTGCCTTGCATTTTATTTTCTGAAAAAAAAGAATAATAAAAATTCAAGACAGAATGGTTGTTAAATTTAGCATAATAAATGAATAGGCATTATGCTAATTGAAGGTAGTAAGGATGCTAATTTCATTTAGTTGATGCTGTAGTGAAAATCTATCCATCCTTTCTAATGGAGTCACTTATATGCATTTGGCATTTAATGTTCCAAAATAGCTGCAGCATTATAGTCAAAGTTCAATTCAATAATTCATCTTTGTACTAATAATTGGCAGAGTGGAAAATTGAAGCAGTAGACCAAATATTATTAAGTAAGATTAAAATTTACACTTTTTATATATTTAGTGAGATGGGGGTAGTACATATAGCTAGGGAAAATTCTATTCTTTATTTCTTTGTATGAAGAAGAAAAAACATGTAAAAGTATGGTTTCTTTATTCTTAAATCATGCAACAACATAATTAAAAGGATGAGACTGCACAATGATATGTGCAAAGCAAAAGACAATAAATGCATAGCTTAATTCAATTACACAAATAATTGTTGAATACCAACAAAGTGTCAATTCCTATGTTAACTGTTCACACTGCAGACATAATCTCTCTCCTTAAAACATCATATAGTCTAATTCGAAGTACAAAAGTAAATGAGAACAAATACATAAATGCAAAGTGTGAAGAAAATGAAAAGTATGCTGTGGCAGAAAATAATTTAGAGCCTCACTGAAGAAGTGTCACTTAAGCCTTGTGATTAATTTGGCAAGAGCATTACAGGAAGAGTATATGCAAATGTCCTGGGGTGAGAAAGAGTTTGGCATTTTCCTGAAATTGAGGGAAGGTTACTGAAACCAAATATTTATAATGAGGGGAGGGATTGGATGGATAGAATGATCAGGAAAAGTATCAAGTCATTTAGGCTATCTTGTCATCCTTTCCCTCTCCTCACTCGATACGATTATTTCTTCATTGTTTTCTGGAAATGCCAAGGAAAGAGTTGAAAATAAAATCTCAATAAATACTTGTTGAGTAAGTGACAGATTATCTCCATATCAATTCCCTTTCCAAACTATATTTTTAGGAATAGTTGAGTGCAGATTGGTCTATTTGTTGGAAATCAAAAACTATGCATATGCATACTTATTCATTTATTCATTTATAAAATATTTTGCATGGCTCATTTGAAAATTTTATTATTGGGGCTATGATGTTGATGGTATGTTGTCTAAATTTTGAGGTGTCATAAACTAAGGCAATGAGAATCCAGAAATTTAAAAAATCAAGTAAACCTGTTGCTTAGCATTGCCAGTTCTTAATGTGTTAGAGCCATGTTCACCGCTATTCTGTTTCATCTTTCTATAATACTTGCCTTAATGGAAAGTAACTGCTTAGCTGTTGCTTTTCATCATTTATCTGCTTATAATTTTCAAGTATAAGAGTCATAGTCCCTCATAAACCATGTATTGAACTTCAAGATTTATTTTTCTCCTGTTTCTTTGTGAAATTTTTCCTCCAATCACATTTCTTTGACTGGTTAAAATACTACTTAAGTATTACAAATATTACTTGTAATTTACAGCTATAAATATTTACAATATTTATTCTTCATTCCCCTTATCATTTACTCTCTTACCTAGGTCTTCTAGGTTACAATTCTCAGAGAAAGCCACTCTCCATTTATTTTCCATCATTTGCATTTCTATAATAACTCCTTCAAATAAATGTAATTCTCAAATTCCTCTGACCTTATAGTCTGATCTTGTTTCTGTAATCACACAAAACATGGTATTGATTGGAAGATCATTTTGATGACTAATTATGCCATTATTAATTATATTAACAACAAATGTGTGCTAGTTTAAAATTAATAATTTAAAGATTATTAATTTATTTTATGCAGAAACCTAAATCAAAGTGAAAATCATCAAAACAAGAAATCAACACTACTCATGTAACACTGTGACAAAGACATAACTGTCCTCTGACACTAGAACATTTTCTACTCTGCCATCCTGCCTCTTAATTATGCATAATGTTAGGTGTAGAAAACATATATAAATAGAATAAACACGAACATTATAATCAAAGACTTACATGGAGTGGGCTATACAGAGATGCTTATGATTAACTTTTTAATGAAATATCATCTAGACACAAGCAAATACTTACCATGAATTAAATAAATCAAAACAATTGCTTTTTAATCTAAACATAAATAATTTAAAGTAAATCACTAAAAAAAAATTCACCATTGTTTAAATCTTATTTGTGGATAGCAAATGTATATGAGTTTAATTAATAGCTGGTTATACATAGGAATCCTAATTCATCAAATAAGACAAAAACATCTTTTTATTAAAGATAGTATTATCAGGCAGAAATCACAATATTTTCTACAAAATTCACTTAGGGAGAGTACATGTGTTAATAAAATAGATGGGAAAAATTATTAAGTAAGATTAAAATTTATACTTTTTATATATTTAGTGAGATGGGGTAGTACATATAGCTAGGAAAAATTCTGTTACTTTATTTCACATATAGTATGGATAAAGTAAATGGATAAAGGAAAAATGGATAAAGGAAAAGAAATTTCATATTCAAGTTATATTTTAGAATCACTAAATTAAACAGTGTTATTCAGTGTGATTTATTTCTTCTCTTTTCAGATATTCAGATTTCACTGATAACAGATCATTTCAAACAGACAAAATAGAATTCTAATACCCATGGCTACTAGAACAGAAAATATAATTTAAAAAGAAAACTTAAAAATTAAAAGTGTTTACACAAAATAGAAGTTCTATAAATATTTAGCATTATTCAGGCAAGAAAATATCCAAAAATAAACCAATAGCCTTCAAATACCTGTTTCCTTAACTATAGACATGAAGTTATGTTTCTTTTAGTAGGACTATTCAAAACTAAATGGAATTCACATTCATTTTCTCCAGAAGTTAAGCATTTTACTTCTAGAGTCTAAAAAATTTGATATAGAATGAGACTAATGCTGTCCATTTCTGTAACCTGTTTTGCTATACTAAGATTTTCTGTTTTAAGTCTTGATATGTCAAATAGATGTGTGTGCAGCTATAGTCACAATCATAGTTTTCAGCTTCTTATGTATATCAAAAGTTGACTACCAGGTCATTTTTATATCTCTAATAAGTGCATTGTACAATGCATCTAGTAGGCATTCAATATATTCTGCTGAGTTAATGGATAGTAAATTTGTCTCTCCATGACTTGAGAGCTTGTTTTATAATATTTTTATTGTTATTGCTTTTCAGATACTATAATACTGTTTTTCAGAAGAAATTAAATTGCCTTAGATTGAAAGTCATCTACATTTTACAGACCATACCTAGATATTTAGACTGTTAGTTTATTTTGGTCTCCTCTGTTTTGAAAATTATATTTGAGGAATCTACGGGAAATATCAAGTTGTACAATTTTTTCTTTGTAGTGGCAAAAAGGAAATTAGAAGTAAATAGAAAATGAGAACGATTACTTGGGATCAAAACAGAGTAAATTGCTGACATATCTCAGTGATTAGAAATGAGGTTCAAGCATGGTGTTGGGACCTGGTAAAAAAAATATGAAGAACAGAGCTTATATTTAGAGTCCACCAACACAGAAAGAAAATATGACAGGACAATATGACAACAATCTTTTAATTTGTATTGTGGTAGTAGTTTTCCTTGATGCAATTTGCTGAATGCAAAAAAGAATACTAATCAACCTGGTATAATGCAGGCACCATTAACTCTGCAAAAATTTGGAAAGGTAGGTTAGTTTAAAAGGGAATTTATATGTTTGGGTGCAGAAGATGTGTGGAGTGATTCAGGTAGTGATTCTACTCTGCCCCATCTATTGAAGTTATATCATTGTAAAACATTTACTGCTTCTGAACCAAATAGTATTATACACCTACATTATGTGAATTATTCTAAGCTGTTCTTTCTAAACCAAAATAAGACTAACCACGAACTCCAGAAATATTCCATTTCTGTGTCACTGTCTGGAATTTTGTATTTTCTTTAAATTTTATTCAAGTTATTTAATATGGAGAGCTACAAAGTATAGAACTTTGTAAATTCTGAGAATCAAATACATCCCAGAGATTATAAAAAGCAATTATTTCACATCACTGATTGAAAAATATAAATGTAAATATGCCCACTCAAATATTCAAGGTTACCAGACAAAAATTAATTTGTTGGCTGAAATCAACATGAGGAGTCAGCAAAACAGAGAAAATGAAAGAGGGTTGACATAGCTAAAGTCAGCAAACAAATACAATAAGAGAAAGGGAAGGAGAAGAGAAAGAAAGCATAGTAAGGAGTAAAAATATGAACTCAGACAGAAAGCGTAATCTCAAGCATATCAATAATTCAAATACATCAAAATCGGTGTTATTCTCTCAGTGGAATATAAAATACTTTTTAAAAAAAATTCAGCTATGTTCTTATAAAAGACACACATGAAATAAAATGAAGGCATGAAAGGTACCAGATAAATGTTAACAATGTTTGGGGGTATTGATGTCATACAAAATAGAATTCTGCAACAGTATCATTAAAACATAATGCATCATTTAAGAGATTCTTCCAGCAATCATAACGAGTGTACCACAGTAATGTGAGGTGTTAATAATAGGGGATGACATATAGTATCTTTGTGATTTTTCAGTAAACTTTTAACATCTCTAATAATATATACGTACACAGACATATGTGTCTGTGCATGCACTTGTAGGGGGAGAGAATGTGCTTTGCAGGCATTCTATTGTAGAGAGGGAAAACAGCCCAGGGTGATTCCAGCTTTGCAGTCTACCTCCCCAATTGTGCAGCGATGATGTCCGACGACTGCAGCAGACATACTAAGGCGGACCAGTTCTTGGGAAAAACAAGGTTCCTTTGTCAGCTAGCTTTATCTCAAGGACTTTCTGATGGCTGTGCAGAATCTTCCTTACTCTGCCTGGCAGTCTAGAATGCTTCTATCCAACATTCTTCTTTCATAAAACCTCTGATTAGACTAGAAATCACTATCTGATGACTCTCCCAGTCTTCTCTCCCTCCCTCTCTATTTCTTATAACCAGGGTATCCCCCTTAACAAAATTTTTGCACATTTAATCCTTTCCTGGTATCTGCTTCCTGTAGGACCTAGACTAAAGGACGACACAGAATAAAGGAATGTTTCATATTCATACAAGTATAATCCACTCAGAACACAGATGAGCTATGAATTTGCATGTGTCTAGGAAAACAGCCTAAATGTGTATAAAACAAGCAAATAGCAATACAAGACCTCTAAAAATTTATAACTATAATTGGAAATTTTAATTTCAAAGTTTGAAAGCAACATCCCAAGATTAAACAAACAAAACAAAAGAGGATTTGAATAAAACATTCAACTGTTTTATTGAATGTTTAAAACATTTAATAAATGTCTTATTAAAATAAATAAATTTATTTTAGACTTGAGTCTATCTTTCTCTCTCTGTCTCTGTCTATCGATGAAAGCACATTTTACCCATAAGAGAAAACAACTTTTCTGCAATTGGAATATTTAAAAAAATTAACCACATAAAAGACTACAAAATCATCTCCCAAAAACGAAAAAATAAAGTATATAAAGAAAGCAATGATTTCATTAACACACACTGATCTCTGGGATAGCTCAAGGAAATTAACATATAAAAGGAGCAGAGATTTCCATTTGAATAAAGTAAATCCTACTGAGAAAGGAAATTTACGTAAAATTACAAATTAATTAGCTTTCAATAATAAAATCATTATGTGAGGTGCAGGAGAAACTAATAGGAAGATATGTACATACTAGAAGTGTAAATTAATTTTTCTTAAAAAAGAGAAAGACTGAATATAAAGAATTGAATATTTAACAGATAAATTAAAGGCAATAATGAACAAACAAACCTTAAAAGTGTAGGAGCTAGGACTTTAAAAATGCATCCATTTTAATTTAATTCTTTAATTAGAGAAGTTGTGAGTTTATAGAACAATCCTGACTAAAATATAGGACTCCCACCTCCCATCCCCCCAGCAACACCTTGCAGCAATGTGGAACATTCGTTACAATTGTTCATGGCACTTTTTTATAATTGTACTTTTTTTTAACAATAGTTATATTTATCACAATTTATGAAAGAATATTAAAGCAGTATTATCAACTATCGTTCATAGGGTACATTAGGTTTATATTCCCCCATATATCTCCCTATTAACAACTTGCAATAGTGTCATAATATTATTATATTTCATGAAAGAACATTCTTATACTTCATCTATAATAGAGTTGTTTGTGTTGTATAGACCTGTTTTAACTTTTATTCTAGTAACTTATACATACTACAGTTTCTTCTTTTAATCACATTCACCTATACAGTTCCGTGCTGTTAACTACACTTACAATAATGTGTTATTGTCACTGCTATCTATTTCCAAACTTAGGCATCAATCCCCATTCTCTAACCCAATCTATCTTCTAGGACACTATATTCTAGACTCTAACTCCATGAGTTTGGCAATTATAATTAGTGCATGACAGTGAAATCATACAATATTTGTCCATTTGTGTCTGACTTATTTCATTCAACATAATATCCTCTTGCATTCAACATAATATCCTCAAGTTTCATCCATGTTGTCGCATGTGTCAGGACTTCATTCCTTTTTACAGCTGAATAATATTCCATAATGTGTGCATATACCACCTATCGTTTATCCATTCATTGATTGATGGGCACTTGGGTTGTTTCCAACTTTTGGGGATTATGAATCTTGCCACTATGAACATCTGTGTGGAAATATCTGTTCAAGTCCCTACTTTCAGTTCTTCTGGGTATATACCTAGTAATGGGAGTACCAGATCAGATGGTAATTCTATACTTAGCTTTATAAGGAATTGCCAAATTATCTTCCACAGGAGTTGTACCATTTTACAGCTTTACCAGCAATGAGTGAGTGTCCCTATATCTCCAAATCCTCTCTAACACTTGTAGTTTTCTGTTTGTTTTTTTAATATTAGCTGTTCTAGTGTGCTAGCTGCTGGAATGCAACATACCAGAGAAGGGTTGACTTTCAGTAAAAGGGGATTTATTTAGTTAACATATAGTGCTTCAGAGGAAAGGCAACTAACATTCAACTGAGGTTCTTTCTTATGTGGGAAGGTACAGGGTGATCTCTGCTGGCCTTCTCCCCAGGCCTCTGAGTTCCAACAACTTTCCCTGGGGTCATTCCTTTCTGCACCTCCAAAGGCCTGGGCTAAGCTGCTAGGGTTGAGATGAGGTATGCTGAGCTTCTTTGGCTGTGCTTCGTTGAGCTCTCTCATTTAAGCACCAGCCAGTTAAATCAAACATCATTCATTGCAGCAGGCACGCCTCTTAGCCAACTGCAGATGTAATCAGGAACAGATGAGGTTCACATGCTTTGGCTCATGTCTACAGCAATAGAACTAGTCACCTTCACCTAGCCAAGTTGATACCTGAATCTAACTACCATAGTGGCCATTTTAAGTGTGAAAGGATATCTCACTGTGGTTTTCATTTTGCATTTCCCAAATAGGTGGTGATGGTGAGCATTTCTTCATTGCTTTCAGTCATTGGAATGTCCTCTCTGGAGAACTGCCTATTCAAGTTTTTTGCCCATCTTAATAAAAAGACAAATATTCTCTCTGCTTTTGGTATTGTTTTGGTGCTGTGGTATTATATTTTTAAAATAAATCATAATTTACTCACCCATTATTCTGTTGATAAACATTTAGGCTGACTCAAATTTTGAGCTATTACAAAGAATGCTGCATGAATGTGCTTCTATGTCTTTTGGCGGAAATAAATCTCCTTCCCTTTCAGTGTGTTTTGAAGAATGGAATTTCTGTGAACTACAGTAAATATACAGTAAACATCAATAGATATTGCTAAGAGTTTTCCAAAGGGCTTGTACTTATTCACAGTCCCTGTTAACAATGGATGAATATTCTGGTTGCTTTACTTCATTCACTTTAATGTGGGCAGTCTTTGTCTTTAATTTTATACATTTGGTTACATGTGTATTAGGGATTCTGAGAGGTTTTAATTGTTTTTTCCTGTTCTGTCTGATAATACGTCAGCCTTTCGAATTAGTGATTTAGATATCCTCTTTCACAAAGTGCTTTTTCATAACATTTGCCCATTTTTAGGGTTGTTTTTGTTTGCGTTTATGATGAAGTAACTTTATTTATTCTGGGCACAGATGCTTTGTCAGATGTAATGCTGAGAATATCTTCCCCCAGTCTGTGGCTTGCCTTTTCATTTTCTTAATGGTGCCTTTGATGTACATAATTTCTAAATTCCATTATAGTCCAATCTATTACCCTTTTTTAAATGGTAGTGCTTTAAGTGATCTGCTTCAGAAAATTTTCCCAACCCAAAGGGTATGAAAATACTCTTCTTCATTTACTGGATGTATTGTTTTACCTTTCACTTTTTAATCTATGGCCAAATTAAAAAAAAAATTGTGTTTATAGTGTGAGGGAGGGGCCAAATTTTATTTTTTTCTTTTACAACATGTAGCTGATCCAACATGATTTATGAATTCTCTATTCTGTCCTTTTGGTCTATTTGCCTTTATTCAAACTGATTAAAGTTTGAATTGTCAGTAATTACTATAACTTCATAGTTAATTTTGATACCTGGTAATATATTTTTTATAAAGTTCTTCTACTCCAACATTCTCTGGCTGTCCTAGGTAATTTTCATATCCATAAAATTTTTAAATTATCATATTAAAAACAGGGATTTTGACTGGGACTGACATATCTATGAATCAATTTAGGGAGATTTGATATAATAAAAATACTCTGTCTTCTCACGTATAAATATCACTTATGTTCTTTAAATTTTTGTTTCAGATTTATTTAATAATTTGCCAGAGTAATATATTTCAGTTTTCATTAGACAGAACTTACATATATTTCATACGATATCTTCATATGTATTTTACGGTTTTAAAGCAGCTATAAATGATATCCTTTCTTGAAATTTCCCTTTTCAGATTTTCTGTTGCTGATATATAAAAATATTTTTTGATTGTTGCTTTTGCCCAGTAGCTTTGCTTAATTCACATTTTCATTTTACATGTTTCTCCGTAGAAATTTTGGCTTTTCTATGTACTCAACTATAGCGTGGAAACCGAATGCAGCCTACAGCCTTTCACCATGACCTGCAAATAAACCCTGTGCTCTGGGCCAGATGTGTTGGCCTTGTTTCTAAATGGAATGAGAATGTATGTTTGCTCCTTTCTTTATAGTACCTGGATGTAAAACACATCACACAGCACATAGTGTCTGACCACAAATTCCTTCGCTTTTTGGACCTGAATATAGTCAATCGTTACCAGATTAAGCATGTAAATTTTATGGCACCTGGCTGACCTCTGCTGCTCTATCTGTTCCTTGGGGTGGGGTGTCAGGAGGAGTAACATCCTTCCTGTGGCACAAGAGAAGAGTGTACATATGACATCTCCCTGAGACAGCTAGCTAGTACATTGAGACCCACTGGCCGCAAAGCCACACCCCCTACTGAAGATGACCTTGCTTTGTCTCCTCTCTATGTAAGTACACATCGGTCCATCTACTGCTCTTGTTTGGGTCTTGCTTTGCTGGTGACCCCAACATTTGCAAACCGTGGAGTGGATCAAGACCCTAGGACTTGCTTTTTCTACCCTCCAGGAAGAAACTCCTTGAAGGTAATAATAGGTGCCATTCTTTCTAACCAATAATTTGGCAAAGCTAGATTGGATGCCCACAGTTTGTTGCAGCCAGCAGGGTGCTCACATAGGGTCTATGCATAGTGAAAGCTTTATTCTCTCTTTGAAATATACAGAACTTATTTGCCTTTTTGCACTTCTAGAGGTTCTAGCACAACAATGAATAAAAGTAGTGTTATGAGAAAAGTAGTGTTCCAAAGTAGAACATTCCAGGTAATATTCAGTGTTGATTTTTAATAAATACTTGGAAAAAAATGACAAAATATCCCCTTTTTTCCTGGTTTTCATAGATGGATTGAGATGCCTATAAGAGTTTTCTCTTTAATCACAATGTGCTCTTCATTTGTTACTTACAATAATACATTTTAATGATAATCAAAAATCAAATTTTTGGAATTAATCTCTACTTTTTCATGATGTTCTATCCTAGATACTATTTTTTTAGCAAATCAAAAAAATTCAAAACAAAAAACCTAAGATGTTTATCTTTATTCTTGAGAGAGTTTGATCTGCATTTTTGCTTCCTCATAAGTGATCTATAAAAATTGATAAAGTGTACATTATCAAAATTAATAACTCTCTCTTCAAAAAGCACTATTCAGGAAATAAAACAACAAAACAGTCTGGGAGAAAACATTTTCAAAGCATTTGTACTTAAATATATGACAAAACTCAGCTAACAGTAAAAAATCCACTAAATAAATGGGCAAAAGACTGAATAGATGCTTCAACAAAGAAGATGTACAGATGGAAAATAAACTCATGAGAAAATGCTCAATGACGTTAGTTATTAGATAAATAGAAATTAAAACCACAATGAGATACAAATACACACCGATTAAAATGTCTAAAATTAAAAGGACTGACCATATCCAGCATTGGAGATGATCATGAACAACTGCTAGGAACATAAATTGATATGACCATTTTGGGAAAAAGTTTGGCAATTTCTTAGAAATCTAGCATTCAACTGCAATATGACCAAACATTCCATACCTATGTAATACCCAATAGTAAAGAATACATATGTTCATAAAAAGTCTTATACATATATGTTCACAGAAACAACCCAGATTAATAGGTGGATGGATAAACAATTAAAATGAATGGATTATTACTTCATACTGCAACATGGACAAATATCAAAATAATTTTTTCTGGATGAAAGAAGCCAGACCGAAAAAAAAAGAAGACATCTCTATGATGCCATTTATTTTGAATTCTAGATATGCAAAGTAATCTATGGTAACAAAGAGTAGGGCAGCGTTTTTGTTTGCTTGCTTTTTGTTTTGTTTTGTTTAGAGGGTGCGGGCTGGGGAAGGCAAGAAGAAGGGATTACAAAGGGCAGTAAGAAATTTTAGGGGGCCTGGGGACTGTATTCATTATCTTGATTATGTTGATGATTTCAAAACGAAGTGCATTGAGTATTTACATACATGCAGTTTATTTTATACCATTTGTACCTCACTAAAACTGTAAAAAAAAGAAAGAAAGAAATCAACACTCTAAGTCAGTGATTTTCAAACGAATGCACAACAGACTGGAGAACATGTGAAACTACAGATTACCGGGCCCCAACCCACAAAGTGTGGAAAGTAGTAGGTCTGGTATGGGGCCTGAGAGTTTGGAATTCTAAGAAGCTCTTGGGCATTGCAGATGCTGCTGATGTAGAGACCACAGTGTGAGACCCATTGCTTTAGGTCCCGCTACTCAAAGCACTGTCTCCAAACAGCAGCGGCAGCACCCTCACCGTGGAGCTTGCTGAAAGTCTTGTTGTCAGGCCCCAGCCCAGAGCTTCTGAATCCGAATCTGCCTTTTAACATGATGCACAGGTAATTTATGTGCGTATTCCAGATTGAGAAGCACTGTTCCAACAGAAGATGCTAGGAAGATGAGTCATTCCAAAGGACAGTCTCATAGCAGAATGCTAGTTTTAACCATGGCCTGGTTTAGCTGTTGCTCTGACTTGAGAATGCCTCCTGGATGGATCTATCCTAACTGAGGATGGAGAATGGTGCAGGTACACAAATTTAGTTTAAAAGATGGCTGAGTTTCAGAACAGAACTCCTTAATAAATATATCTCATAGGATTTTTCTCTTTAATCACAATGTGCTCTTAATGTCATTATTTACAGAAATGGATTTTGAAAAAATAATTTAAAACTGTCAAATTTCTGGAATTAATCTCCTCTTTTTCATAACATATCATCCGGCATCTTTTTTTGTATGCATATTTACTCTTAGTAAAGAGAACTACAAATATGCAATGAGGTCTATAAATAATTTTATCTTTATTTTTGAGAGTTTGACCTGCAATTTTTTCTTCTTATAATTTCTGATTATAAAAATTGATAGAAAGTTATATATATATATATATATATATATATATATATATATACATATATAATTTACCTGTGGAAAGCACCATAAATTGTAGTTAGAAAAATGTGTACTTAAAAAATATAATTTTCTCAGATAAAGCAAAGGAAATAAACAAAACAAAAATGAGCACACAAACTGTGTTTCAGAAGAAGCTATATATACCAACTTAAAGAACATCTTAACATATGAAGAGCTCCACTGAGCTTTTCTGAAAGCAGTAGGGAATGAAAGAAGAAAACAGAACTCAAGATCCATATTGCACTAAAGTGGGAAAATATCAAGTATACAAATATTTCTGCTGGCACAATTGTTTCTTGATGGTAGATAGAGTACATATTAGAAACATTGGTCCAAACTCAGTGCCTGAAGCTCAGGCTTCAGAATCATTATCAGCAGTTTCACTTCAAAATATTTTGAGAGTGTTTTTTGGGCTAAAAGAAATGTGGGAACACAATAGAAATCTTACTTAGGAAGTGTGCTGATTTGAATCTATTGTGAACCCCAGAAAAGTAAAGTTCTTTAATCCTCATTCAATATTGCTGGGGGGGGGGGGATCTTTATAAATGTTTCTATGGAGATGTGACCCACCCAATTGTGGATGGTAAGTTTTGATTAGATGGTTTCCATGGAGATGTGTATCCACCCATTTCAAGGTGGGGTTGCTTATTGGAGCCCTTTAAGAGGGAAACATTTTGGAAAAAGCTCTGTACCACAGACCCCACAAAGTCAGAGACTTTTGGAGATGCAGAAGGAAAACGCCCCTGGGGAAGCCTCATGAAACGAGGAGAGAAAACTAGCAGTTGTCACTGTGTGACTGCCCAGCTGTGAGAGGTGTCCAGAAACCAAAGAACTCAGCAGACGCCAGCCACATGACTTCCCAGAGGACAGCTGTTCTGGATGCCTTAATTTGGACATTTTCATGGCCTTAGAACTATAGACTTGCAACTTAATAAATGCCCTTTTTAAAAGCTATTCCATTTCTGGCAGCTTGCAAACTAAAATAGGAAGCACCACTCTATTCATTTTCTAAGTCATGCAAGAAAAAATGTTTGTCTCATGGATTGAGAGAGGAGGAAATCCTCGTTATTTTTTCCCTCTTTTGAAAGTACACATGTACACTATTACAGGTTAAATTACTCCTTGATAGATAATTCTCTTAATTGAATTTAAATTCATAAATTGTGGATTCTCAATAATATTTACAGATTGACTCACTGTGATTGGGCTGAAACCATGAAATTTTGCTTATTGATTTTTTTTTCTTTCTCTGCCCTCTTTCTTTCTGAAATCTAAATCACTGCTATAGTCTTTGGCAATATCAAGTGAATCTGGAAATATTATTGGCTGCATTAAGGAGTTGGGGATTTGTATTTTCAGAACTTTCTATTTGAGGTCTGCTGTATGATAAGTTTATATTATCTAATAAATTCTTCAGGATTTAAAATGTGGAGCAGTTAGAGGCTTACAGATAAAACCATCTTCAGAGGTAAAAGTTACAATTATTTCAGTAAGAGTCTGAAAAATCTCCAGCTCTACCCAAGCATTGCAATGAGATTTCGTTGGTAGAAATTGAAAAGAATGATAAAATAAGATCTCAATTTATGTTAACTCTTGTTTCATATGCATGAAGTTATTTCTTTAACCTACAAAGAGAAGCTACTTGATTTTTTAAATTCTAATTTCTCAATGTGGTCTTAATATTGTTAGTAGGCTAGAGTATTTCATCTTTAACATTGCTAATAAAAATATTTGTAGAACATTTATGCTGCTAATTATAAAACTAGTGATTGGGACTACTTTGAGATAGAAGAGAATAGAGAGTACAATTTCTTTTGAAGGGAGCCATAGACCCTTGATCCATGTCGCAGCCTATTAAGGACAAAATAAAAATTGTCTTCCAAGGGTTTCTGAAACATACACTAAGGAACAATAGTTGTTCATGGCAGAGTAGGATTATAAATATTAAAGTACAACTGTTGGTCTGTCCTCCTTAGAAAAAGCAGCTATAGATTTAAATAATTGTAGACATAATCAACATGCCCATAAAGGTAAGCAATACTGACTGAACTTAAAATTTATTTAGAAGCATCTAAACAGAAATGGGCAAGTCCATTCCCAGAGATTCTGATTTAATTAGCATGGTAGATTGAATTATGTTCCCCATAAAGACATTTTCAAATCTAACCAAGGTTTTGTGGTTGTGAACTCATTTGTAAATGGGATCTTCAAAGTTCCTGTTAAGATGAGGCCAAACTGAGGGAGGGCGGGCCATAATCCAACATGACTGAAGTCCTTATAAGCAAAGGAATTTTGGACATGGAAGTATAATAGAAGGAGACAGAAAGAGAAATTTTACAATGTGGCAGGGGCAATAAGCCACCACCAGAACACTAAGCTTTGGAGAAAGAATGGCCTACTAATACCTTGATTTTGGATTCTAAGCCTCCAAAATTGCGAGACAAAAAACTCCTGTTGTTTAGCACAAACTTCTCTGCTATTTGTAATAGCAGCCTGGCGAACCAAGACAATTGGCCAGTAATGGCATCCAGGTACTGGCATGATTTTTTATAAATACAATTCAGGTGATTCTAATAAGTTGTTAGGTTTTGAGGACTATTAGATTAAAAACAGAAAACTGGTGAGTGTCAAAAGGAACTACATTTTTCTGCTCTATTTCTTTTTTTGAATTCTACTGGCATCTTTTGTTTTGACCATTCTCTAATGCTATGCTCCCCTCTTTCCATGGAAAGGTATATGATAGTGGAACTAAGATGAAGTAATAAGGAAATTGTAATGCAGCCATTTCTGCCTTACGGAATACACGTTATCTAATTTTTAGATAACATTAGTATGGTTCTGACAAAAGCTGAAGTTGAGGGATATTGGGGAAACCTTAAAAGAATAATACCTTTAAGGGAGTGAAGGAAGCAGGACTAGTTAGAGGCAAAATTGGATCTGCATTGCAGTTGAAAGAAATTCCTAGGGTGTTGGGATGTGACAGGCATGCTCAGTGGCTATCCCCTGGCCCTGATCTCTCACTCCCCCTCCATTTCCCCCTCTTGCTTATTTGTGTACAGATGTTCAGTATGTTTTCATTGCACAAGAAACAACAAGCAGCCTGGGAAGATTTTAGATCTCAACTGTGAAAAAGTAAGCTACCCAGAAATGGACTTGTCTAATTATACCTTGAACCCAAAACTGGAAGCAAGCAGCACCAGTTGCTTGCCAAGGCAGAAACTTTGCACATAGGATGCTTGATACATGCTTTTTGCTTGGTGGTAGGGACCTCTTCCCCTGGGTTGTATAAAAACCCAACATTTGGGCAGCACAGTGTCCCTCATCTTTGAGGTGAAGCTACCATCTATTTTGATCCTGACCTAAGCAGTTGTCCTCCCCAGGGGACTCACCATGATATGACTCATCCCCTGCTCTTTTGGGCACTCTGTGCTATCTAATTAATAAAGTGTCCCTTGCTGAAAATTTCTACTGTGACTGAGCCTGTGCTCCTACAATGCACCATGTAGAAACTTGCTCAACATAGGGCAAACCTTATTTCTGAAAGGGTTCTATGTAGGCAGAGAAGAAGAAAAAATGGGATGCAAATGTAGATGCAAGTATATGGGTCAAAGTGATAGTAGGTCCATTTTGCCATGGGTCCTGTACTTACCCCTGTGGTGTACCACCCAGATAAACCCTTCAGGGATGAAAGTTCTGCCTGCTAATGGGTCAAAGCTGAATCCCTTTGCAACTTTGTCCTTAGGGAAAAGGAGTTGTTTGCCCAAAGTTACTTGTCCTTTCCATGGATGGTTTGATTCCAACATGTAATCAGTTCAAGGATTGAAAATATCCCTTCTATCTGCCTTGACTCAATGCATATCTCTGAGGAATGACCCCAGTTTTACATTACTCCATGATACTGGCTGAGAGTTTTCTTTCAACTGCATTGCAGATCCAATTTTGCCTCTACTAGTCCTGCTTCCTTCGGTCCCTTATAGGTATTATTCCTTTAAAGTTTCCCCAATACCCCTCAACTTCAGCTTTTGTCAGAACCAGACTAATGATGCCTGATGTCAGGAGGAGGAAACAGTCTATAAAAATGGGATTTGGAGATGGATTATCCATTGGTCAGTTGGCAATACTGCTCCCAATATTGGGGCTAGGAGGAATACTACTAGCCTCTGGAATGATATAGCATCACAGTAGTTAACGCTCTTATTAATGCTGAAATGAAAGGTATACCAGTAGAAGGAATGCACTGAAGCCTCAATATCTCAGTATTTGAGAGGTTCAGAAGTAGAATTGTGAAAAATATAATTGTTAAACTGTTGCTAGAAGTGTTGCTAGGGGTGATCAGTGAATTGGAGAAAGACAATAAAAGACTGAGTTAATTAAACACCAATTTAAAACGACGTGCTGAAAAGCCATTATGCCTACTTGGCAAAATAAAAGGAGACTCTCATCTCCAGCAGCTGGAAGGCGAAATTATGAGGATCAGGGCCAAGATTTAGTTATATGGTAATGAAGCTCCAGGGAAGATTTATTCCTTAATCCTGAAAATTCCTTTAGACAGAGATCAAGATTACGATTGGTAAAGAATGGTGCCCGATACTTGGGATAGAGACAATGTGCATGAATATATCCAATCTCCAGAACCTCCAGAAACCTATGGGACTATCCAGTAACCTCTGAGGTACCTCTGTGTTAAAATTCTTCATGCTCCTCTTGTTTGAAGACAATCTACAGGTCACTGCCTTAAAAGATATGTTTCTACCTCAAAATCTGGATTCCACCTCCATCTCTGGCCATCAGAACAACTGTCCCACGGTTCAGGGACAACAAACTCAGCTGAGATGACACTGGATACACTAAGGGAGAGAAGGTTGATAACCTAAATGAGCTGCAGGGTGTCTACCAGAGGATTCAGCAAGAGTCTTGTTAAAAGTTTAGCCACCGGAAAAAAAAAATTAGCCACAGCCTTCATTCGATGTACCCTTAAATCACCTACACCCACTGCAATTTGTGAACACTGCCACCATAAACTCCATTGTACAGATGTCCATTTATGTTCTAGCTCTCAGTTCCTCTAAGTATACACCTTAACTGCAAGGTTGCAGGGTCATGTGACAACCCCATTCCTGACGTCTAATGGAGTCACCACACTGCCCTCCAGAAGGGTTGCACCACTCTACCTCCCTACCAAGAGTGAATAAGTACAGTTCTTTCTCCTCATTTTCTCCAGGACTTGTATCTGTCTGTCCATTTTTAAACAGTTTTATTCATACATCCAACTAAAGTAAAAAATCATTGGTTGCATGAAAAAAAAAAAAGGGGAGGCATTTTCTCTTTCTTCTCCCTAGCCTGAAAATGGCTCCCACCTACCTTTTCCCTTTCACTCTACCACCTGCCTTCTCCCACCTGCTTTCTACTTGTTCTCTCCCCTCAATAAACCTGTAAACTTTGAAAAAAATCAATGGCTCCTGGTGTACTCTCATAGCCATACCTTCACGGCAACAACCTATATGACACATTTCCATTTCTTCTGCTAAGAATCACATACTCCTTCCCCATGTCCCCCTGCTTTTTGACATTTAACTTTGGCTTATTGCCTTTGTTACATTCAAAGAAAGCATATTACAGCATCACTGTTAATTATAGACCCTAGTAAGAATTTACTGTATTTTTTCCTGTATACCATCGTATATTTAACACCTTGCAATGTTGATATCAATTTGTTCTCCCTCATGCAAAACTTCTTATATTTGTACATTTAATCACCATCATTGTCCACGCTAGGCATCATGAAGTTATACCATCCCAATATTTATCCTATCTTTCCTTCTTGTGTCAAACGTGCCCTCAGCCCTCCTCCCTCAACCATACCCACACTCAGCTTTGTTTAGTGTATTTACAATATTGTGCTACCATTAGATAGTATGCTGCTCTCCATTTCTGGGTCTTTACAATCAGTCCTGTTGAACATTCTGTATTCCTTCAGCATCAAATGCTCAATCTAGACCCTCTTTCGATCTTCTGTGTTCTCAAACTTAACTCTCAAAATTCACTTACTAATGTTAGTTCATATAAATGAGACCATACAGTATTTGTCCTTTTGTTTCTGGCTAATTTCACTCAGCATAATGTCCTCAAGGTTCATCCACATTATTACCAACTTCATGCCTTTATTCTGTTTACAGCTAATCTCTATAGCATGGCTTGTTTAGCCACTTGTCTGTTGATGGACATTTACACTGCATCCATCTCTTGGCAATTGTGAATAATATTGCTATAAACATTGGTGTGCAAATGTCCATTTGTGTCTCTGCCTTCAGTTCTTCTGAATATATACCTGGAAATGGCATTGCTGGATCATATGGCCATTCTACACTTAGATTCCTGAGGAACCACTAAACTGCCTTCCAGAGCAATTGCACCATTCTACATTCCCACCAACAGTGAGTAAGTGTAACTGTTTCTCCACATTCTGTCCAGCACTTGTAGTTTTCTGTTTTTTTTAATAAAGACCATTCTAGTGGATGTGAGATGACATCAAAATGTGGTTTTGATTTCTATTTCCCTAACAACCAGTGACGATGAGCATTTTTTCATATATTTTTGAGCCATTTGTATTTCTTCTTCAAAAAAGTGTCTGTCCATGTCTTTTGCCCATTTTTTGTAATTGGGTTGTTTGTGTTTTTGATATTGAGCTGCAGAATTTCTTTATATTATCTGGATATTATACCCTTATCTGATATACGGTTTCGAAATATTGTTAGTCATTGGAACTTTGGGTATTTGTGTGACACCTGAGATACAGAGCTAGAATTCTGTAGCTGTGAAAGTCAGCATTAACCCATACAGAAACCGTTAAAAACACTGAAAAAGTGATCAGACTTCAATTAGAGATATGAATGAAGGTGAACTGGGTAGGACTAAAGTAAATCAGACTATAGGGCAAAAGATGATATTGACTGTGTTTTAAAACTTCTACTTCAGTGTAAGACCAAAGGAAGAGATGTTTATATGGTGCAAAATTTATATTTTCTGTAACATACTATCTAATATAACTTGTATTGTCAGCTTATTTGAACACCATATTTACATGAACCATGAGTGGGGAGTGAGATCTTGCTGATTCATAAAAGTTAGTATGATTCTCTGATACATCCCAGAGTAAGCTGGGCAGAAGATAAAGCAATATTTGCAAAGTTCCTTTAAGGGACTGGGGAAAAAAGTGGAAATATTAAACTTCTCCATCTGGGGGATATCTGATATTATCACAAACATAGGGACTGTCAATTTGATGGGACAGGCCCTCAATCTTGGAAACTGTTCCTACGAAACATAATCCTACAAAGAAGAAGCTAAGCCTACTTATGATTATGCCTAAAAGTCACTCCCAGAAAAACCTCTTTTGTTGCTCAGATGTAGCCTCTCTCTCTAAGCCAACTTACTGCCCTCCCTCCTACATGGGACATGACTCCTAGGGTTGTAAATCTCCCTGGCAATGCAGAATGACAACAACTGGGGATGAGACTGGCCCTGACATTATAAGAGTGAGTAGGACTTCCTGACCAAAAGGGGGAAGAGAATGAAGCAATATAAAGTTTCAGTGGCAGAGAGATTTAAAATAGAGCCAAAGGTCTTTCAGGAGGTTATTCTTATGCAGTATACAGTTATTCCCTTTCAGTTTTTGGTGTATCAAAATAGCTATGGGAAATAACTGAAACTGTTAAACTGTAATCAAATAGCCTTGATTCTTGAAGATGATTGAATAACTATAGAGCTTTTAAGGTGTGAACGTTTGAGTGTGAAAACCATGTGACTAACAGTCCCTTTATCCAGTATATGGACAGAAGAGTAAGAAAACAAAATACAAAAACATAAATCAACAACAGGGGGTATGGGGGTTATGGGATGTTTTGGGTGTTCTTTTTTACTTTTATTTTTATTCTTATTTTTATTGTTTTTGGAATAATGAAAATGTTAAAAAATTGATTATATTGAGGAATGCACAGCTTTATGATGATACTGAGAACCATTGATTGTTCACTTTAGATGATAATATCTCAATAAAAATTCATTGAAGAAAAATGGAAGAAAGTTAAGCCACAACTACCACCTGGCATTTTGCACTTCTCACATCAGAGGACCAGTAAAAGAGTCACATACTGGCCTGATTTTTAGAAGGAGGGGAAGTTGGAGCTATCATGCAATGGCACAGGGAAGAATATATTTGTCATTCATTTAATATAGATAATCTACTGGGTTGTCTCCTAGTAATCCTCTGCCAAACATTGATGGCAAATGGGAAGGAGTAGAAGTGGCAGAAAGAGAGGCTTTCTCTGGAATCAAAATTCCAGAGAACCTGCTCCCAGAAGAAGTGAACTTATACAAAGCAATTCAAGGAGAGAAAACGACAATTTCCCAAGCTGCTGAACTCTTTCCCCAGGTATTACCCTTGGCCAAATGTATTTACCTTGCTCAAGTTTCTCCTTCACACCCAAGGAGAGTTATGTGCTAATTGACTAGTTAAGGTTGGGTCCAAAGCCTGTTTCCATTGTTTCAAATGAGGAACATGTTTGCAGGGTCAGTTGATTTAAGAGCTCCCTGAGGAATTAGGTGAGACCTCTTCTACAAATATATTATAGTCCAATCTCTACCTTTTACCTATTATCATTTCCTGAGTCTTTTAGGTAAACTATCTGCAAGGAAATCTTCACCTCAGAGTTCTCCTATTAACAGACATGACAGATCTAAAGCACAATCTACAATCCAGGTCTAACTAATAAAGTTAGCATTTTATACCAATTGCTTGATACTTTTGTCTTTTACCTGATTCTCAAACTTAGGAAGGACAGGGATGTGAATACGTATTACTCCTTATCTCACTAGAGTTCCCACCATCCAACAGCTTGAGAAAGTCATAGTGAGGCAGTCATCTTTGACACATGCTTTCCCTCATCACCTCTAGCCAATCAAAGACAAAATAACAAAACTTGAGGCTGCAGCCCCAGAACCAGTTAAACTTTGAGCAAATCTTGTCTCTGCTGTTAAGGAGAGACAAACTTCTTGTTTTAGGGTTGGTCATAGCAGTACTCTTCATTTTTCCTTTTGGTGGTTTAGCAGAAAGTTTGCTCTGAAAGAGGGAATAAATTTATTTAAAGATAAAATGTACTTAGCTGACTCAGCAATATGGAGAGTGAATTCCCTTAAATCCCAGTCAAAACAATTTGGTTTCTTTAGCTAGGAAGTTCCCTTAGTTACATGGTACATTGGATGTTCTGTCCTCCACACACATTTTCCTTATATACATTATAGGATCAGATTCTCTTTTGGAGCATTTTAATGGTGCTTCCAGCATGTCTCTTCACAAGAGGATGACGGGTGGTGGGCCTGGAAAGGATGGAATTGTTGGGGACACATGCACTTCATACGAATTTTCCTTATGTAGAATTTATGTCTCCATCATATAATGCTTATGCATTGTGCATGCATGCGTGTGTGTGTGTGTGTCCACATCACTTTCCCTGCATATCACTAGCTTTGTGAAGCTTTGGACAACTTGCTTAACCATTTTTGCAACTGTCTCCTCTTTATTTAAATATGACAACAATAACCTATTGGGCTTGTTGTAAAGATAAATGAATGAATACTTTTAAAGTATTTCAATTATACACATTGAACCATAAGATATACCTACTTAACAGATGATAGGTATTCAGTGTTACCCCAAATCTTTTATAAATGCATCTAATTCCCTCCATCACCTCTACCACCATCCTCATATAAACTGCTATAATATTCTTTCTTTTATATTATCACATAATAATGTGATACGATAATTCTCTATTCCTACAACCTATTGTTGTAGGATGTTCCACATCTTTTCCAGAGATACTTTTTTCAAAATGTAAATCTAATTATATAATTATGGCATTATATCTTTAATTGACTTTCTTCATTCTCAGAAAAAAGGTCACAATTCTTCAGACTACAAACAAATATCCTGAGAGAGCTGTCCTACGCTTTGCCTTCCAGTCTGTTTTTGATAATCCCTTCCTTTTCACTCGCTGTGTTCTAACTCTAATGGTCTTCTCTCAATTCCACTAAGGGCTTTTACACCCTTGTTTCTGCTGTGTAAACTGCTCTTCCTACCTCTCCTGAGTTAACTGCTAACTATTGTCCTTCAGATCAAAACTCAAATGTTATGTCATCTTGGAAATTCTCTTCAATGTTCCAGACCAGATCAGATCCCTCTGTTGTCACTTTCTCTTTGCATTCTAAATTTCTCCTTCTTACAATTTATCCTCGTTTGTTATTGTTCATTCACTCTTGCGAATGGTCATTTTCCCACACCAATAGCAGACTGTAAGGTCCATAAGAGCCAGGACCATAATGTTCACTTCCCCTAGAAGATTGCCTAAGATGATGGGCCCTTAAAAATGTGTTAAATGAATAGATGGTGGATGAATGGTTGGGAGGATGGGACAAAAAGAATCTGTGATTATAAATAAGCATGATTTGATAGATGTGAATCATTGCTTTATTTGATTGCTTCTAGAGAACTTGCAAATTGGAAGATCATTGAGTTGATAATAGGCTATAAAATTATCTTCTCACACATCTGTGTGGAGTGTTATTATAATGCATGTACAATATTCACCTAATGTTTAGTTACTGCCAAATCTGTAGCAGACATTGTTATGGATATTGAGAAAATAGTGCAGAAAGCAGCATAGATTCATGCTTCCATGTAGTTTGTATTTCAGTAGAGTTCTCAGGAAACAAAACATATAAGAAATAGGAATAAGTACTAAATGCTCTAATAAAAATAAGGATAAAAATAGGGTGATATGTTAGAATAAGACAGAGTAGCAAGTTTTGATTGCAAAGACTAATTTGGAAGATTTTCAGAGCAGGTGAATTTTAAACTGAATTTGAATGGTAAAAGTAGTGTTGTATGCTAATTTCTAAGGGGGCCTCCAATTATGCCCACCTACTGAGCATTCAAGTTCTTGTGTAATAACCCTCACCTTGAGCATGAATTGTACCTAGTGAATTGCTTCTAGCTAATATAAGATGGCAAAGGTGATGGAATGTCATGTCTGTGATTTACAAAAAATTGTCCCTTCCAGCTTGCTAAATAATTCTCTATTGCCTTCTCAGTCTGTATGCTTTGATGAAGCAAACTGCCATGTTGGAGAGGACAAAGTGGCAAGGAACTGCAGGCCACCACTAGCTAAGTGCCAGCAAGGAACTGAGATTCTTGAACTGAAATTTTTATTCCAAGGAATCAAATCCTGCTAACAATCAGGTGAGTTTGGAAGCAGAGCCCCTTCCTCAGTGGAGCCTTTAGATGAGACCCCTGACCCTGAAGATATCTTGATTGAAGGCTTGTGAGAGACCAGGCTAAGCTATACCATGAGTCCTGACCCAGAGAAACTGTGAGAAAATCAATACATGTCTCAAGCTGCTAAGTTTTGGAGGGAAACTGTTATGTAACCATAGACAGCTACTACATAGTTAGCTATGAAATATCTGGGAGAAGAAAAATGTCCAGACAGAGAATATTACTACTGGAAAACCAACAAGTTCTGATGAAGCCTTGCTGTTGTTGAAACTGCACAACAGCTAGCATGGCTGATGTATGGTGTGTGAGGGAACACAATAAATACAGTCAGAGAAGCAGACAGGGACAGGTCAAGTAGAATTTTATAAGCCAAGGTAAGGAGTTTGGATTTTATGTAAAGTGCAATGAGAAGCATTTAGAAGATCTTCCCTCTAAGGTGAGTGATATAATCTAATTGACTTTTTGAAAAAAATCATTTTGACTGCTATGTGGAGATGGATGGTAGAGGAATGGATGTTGGAAGACTCTGTAAGAGCCAATTGAGAGTATTCATAAAAAAAAAGAGTTGTTTGTAAAATTGGACAGGATGTTTTCGTGTAATTGGGGCTGTTTGAACACGTGTTTCAGGTGGAATTTACAAGCCTTATTGTTTAATTTAATCATGGTATCATGAAATGAAGACTCCCAGAGAATAAGCAGATTAGAGAGAGAAATAAGAAAACTCTATAGTTTTTATATAATAACTATTTCTGATATAAAATGTCTACTCTTTACTATTAAATTGTTTTTAAAGATTTAATTCACTTGTTTGGATATATAAAAATTCTCAAAAACTTATTCAAAATTATTTAGTCAAAAAAATTATATTAACCTCAATGTACACATTAGAATTAATTAGCCTTTTTATCACCCACATCATCAACAAGTCAAATAAATTTCAGTCATAGTGAATTAAGAATTAATTCAGAAGAATTGAAAATATAAGTCAGAAATTGGAAGCAATACACATTCTTTTGGGCAAAATTGGTTGAATTAAAAAATAATGCTGGAGAAAGGCAGTTTTTCTGATTAATTTAAAACTGCTTAAACATATAAACCCAAGTTGCAATCTTCATTTTATCAGAATCTCATCTGGCTAGATAATTTTCTTTTATTTGCTTCACAGGTGACCTGATAAGTGGAAAAATGTAGTGAGGGCTTGTTATCCTCAATAATATTGCAAGGATATGAAAAAGCATCTCCGGACTAAAAAACTAGCTGGGTCAATATCCCATTTGTGTTTACGATTAAAAACTAGACAGGCAATCTCTATTTTATAACATCAAAATCCCTTCCAGATCTCTAGGTTTATCTAAATGTCATTGATGGATTAGCTTTGGCAAAGTAATTGCTAAAGCTGACCATTATTTTATATTTAGACTGAGGATTAAAGTGCAACCGAGTAGGTACAGGAGGAAATGATCACAATTAAGCAGTGATGCTTACATTTATTTTAATTAACTCCTCTTTCTACTTTCTATCCTTGAGAGCCTTCCAGATAAATTCCATGACTAAGCCTCTTATTCAACAACTGAGTACATTCATCTCTATTTCTTTGCCATTTTGATTCACTCCCTCCTCCTTTAGACAATAACTGTCATTCTTTCCTTAAAGAAATGTTTAACATGTTTCTTTTAAAGATTCATTTCTGAGAATGAGAACAATGAACTCATGAGTGCAATGTGAATGAGGGGTAAGATTTACAAGTAACATCTCAAAGTATAACAAATAGTGTTTAAGACAACCTGTGGCAGCTTTATGCATAATAATATAATGTAAAATTGTGAATTTTGCAGAAACTATATGTATGCATGCTATGAGTGTCTTTATTTTTCAGATTCGTGAATATGCATGCTATCATTACCATCAATTAAAATAAAATTACATATGCACCTGCGGTCTGCTTAAAGGAGAGAAAAGAAATAGAGAATTAAGGCTATATAAGTGGAAGTGTTGTATGGCTGGGTTGCATGCTGTTTTATAACTGTGATCAGTGTCTTTATGTTTACAGCTATATAAAAAGAACCTAAGTTGACTCTACTGCATTATTTTCCAAGTAAACCAGAATTTAATCAAAATTTGAATTTCTGCAATATGTACAATAAATAAATGGACAGATACTTGCAAAAATGAATATTTGTATAAGATTTATAATTTTCAACGTACACACTCTAATGTTATTCTGCAGGATGTATTTCCTGTGACAGAGTAGAACCTCATATTCGCTCACTCTACTATTGTGGGATCCTATGGGATCACCTGTTAGGTACCTATTCTATGAGACAGGATTCTAAAATCAAATGCATAAGAACATGGGCATTATATTGTTTGACAAGAAAGAAAAAAGAGATAAGAGGGAAGAAAGGGAGGAAGAAGGCAGGAAGGCACAGAAGAAAAGTAGGAAGGGAAGGAGGGAAGAAAGGAAACATATTTTGATGCGGCAAACTCAGAGTATGTAAAACGGGCTATAGAGTTTACAATAGGAGTTCCCTTTGAAATTTGTAACAACAATTCCAGTTCTATAGGAATTAATGTTTAATAAGCACCCAAGAACTTTGTCAATTAAATTCTATTCTAATATTTTGAAGGTCAGAATTTAAATTTAAATGACTTTGATGATTTGGAAAAAAGGAAACACTGTAGGAAATATTTTAATATTGTTGAGACCTGTCGGTACCAAGATATTAGGCAAGATTGGCAGCAAAGTTAAAGTATAATATACTAAGATCAAGTCAGGAGGAGGGGTCGAGGAAGTCACCATGAATCTCAAAAATAAAGATACTCACACAGAAAAGTCTTTTAAAGATGATAGCGGGGGACTCCTGTCTCAAAGGACAAGAGCCCTGAACACCTGCTCAGCACCATATTTATTTTCTCAGTAAAGCAGGGAGTGCACAGAAATAACTTTTTGTTATGATTTATTCTCTAACAGTACGGTGCAGACAGAGAGAGTGCCTGTTCCTTCATTATCGGGGTAATGATTATGGGACAAAGAGCATGTTTTTGCTCTATCTTTACTGGAATGATAGCCAAATGGATGTTTCTCAACTTTGGCCAACTTTAGTGTTCTAAAATTAACATTCCATCATAATCCACAGGTCTCAGTGTTCTGAGTCTGCAGATGTTTTGCAAAGCTGTTGCTTTGACTTCTCTTATTTTTCCCTTCAATAATGACTAAAACTTTGAATATCAAATTTGAGCTAAAATTAAATATTTATCATTGAAGTATGATTGTTCAAATTGTAGAATCCAAGTCAACACAGAAAAATATGAAATAAAGGGTTATGATAGGTATAGTAGATATTTAGTAAGTAAAGCATAGAGTTTGAATCCCACTCTGGAATAAGTCATGGTTTCTCTATTTATTTGTGCAATGTTGGTTAGGTTATTTATCCACCCCAGGAGTACATTGAGAGTTACATAGAATAGGTAACAAAAAAATACTCTGCAACCTAAAAATGTTTAAGCAAATAATGAGGTTAATTCATTGTCCTCTTTTCTATGAGCTATACCTGACTTTTATTTTCTTTCCAGAAATGTAGTTTAGCATACTAGCAAACAAATAAAGATATCTAGGAAACTGTAAATTATTTACAAAGTATGACTTAAATTCATAAAGTTAAAAAAAAGATTTTAATGACTTATTTTGAATATGAACTCCAGAAGAAAAATCTTGGAATTGGCATGAGAATTAATTAACTCCAAGGAAATAAAATATTTTAATGAGGAAAAGAAAATCATATCTGTGAAGGATCCAAAAGGACCTTTATTGTTGAATTTAAATAGCAGATTTTTATTTTTAATCACAAAAACACATTTTAATTGCTAGATATTGGATACTGAAAGATATTTTCTATAAAATAATAGAAATGCATTGGTCCAAGAAATAATAATAACTTTCCATCTAGGGTCATGGATGGATGGACCAACTCCAAAATTCGCTACAGTCTCCTTCACATTCTATGGTTATAAAGCTTCCATAATGTCAAAAGGATTAACTTTGTCCCCATATGCTCAAAGATTTCTTCTTCTCCGCCCCCCGTTCATTTTTCAAAAGTGAATATTTTGGAAGTTCTTCCTGTCCTTTTCTGGAGGGAGAACTTTAGGATCAATTTGGGCTTAATAATTCATATGCAAGTGATAAATATGAGGCAATAATTTCATCATTATGGATTTAAGGTACCATTAGCACAGACCTGTAAAGTATAAGAAATTAGGTGATTTAAAAAAATCCATTAAAAAGAAACACAACATAGAAAGAAATGATATTGCATAATTTCTTGATATTATTCCAATTTTTATTAACATTACTATTCTCATAGAATTATAAAGGTCATTGAAAATACTGAACAGTCTGATGAATCAGTAAAGCATAAAGTTGGCCAGAATCTTAAGAAATTATTTGATCCAGATGTTCAACATTTAGATGGTAAATACCAATGATAATTCAATCGTTTAGAAGAGGTGCTGTACGTAACTCTAAGTTTTACACCCATCTTTATTTAAACAAATTTGCAGAGAAAAACACAAGCATATTTGCTTAATTTTTAAAATTGGTTGCATTATACATATTTCAGGATAATTATCCAACCACACTATTGGCACAGGAAACATCATAATTTGATAATAATTTGCATTCCCCATAGAATCTAATTTCTATGGATCAAGTAATGTATCTTTTCCTACTTTCATGATATAAAGAGTTCTATGTATGGGTAGGGTACTTTCTTCCATTTTTGCCATTTTAAGTCCTCTCTACTAAATGAATATGACTCCCTCAGAAAGAGGTTTTGTGTTAAAACATAATAGCTTATACTCATTAAATATTGTGGTGTGCCAGAAACTTTACATAAATTATTTCTAATTTTTAGATTTATATGTGGAAAAGTCGAAGCTGTAGAGGCTTAACTAACAAGCCCAAATTCAAACAGCTTATTTTTTGTTTTTTTGTTTTTTTGTTTTTTTTATTTTGTCTGATTCCAGTTAAGAGAAATCAGGACAAAAAACAAGTTTATCTAACAGCAAAGCCTGATTTCTATACTTACATTCCCTAGAGATCTCAAGGTATGGATCTTCCTTCTGTGCATGATTTCCCTGACTATTTAATGTCATGGCCTGCTTGTAGGAGACTTTCATATGTAAATAACTGCTGGTAAGTCTTCTGAACATCACCAACTGCTAATTTTAAATGAACCTGGATGCATAGGTTAATTTTTCATCAAAAAATTACTGTGCCCCAAGTTTTGTGCAAGGTACTGATGATTCTAACTTATGTAACAAAGTGTTCCTAATTTCAGACAATCCAGTATCTAATTGGAACCCACAGACTCATAAACAAACCATCCAAAGATAAAACGTTTCATCGAGAGAGGGAAACAAATATTTATTAGGTATTTTTTGTGCAAGATATTTCAAATTCCTTTTTATAGTTTAAGCCTAACAAGAGGTCTGCAAAATTAATGTTTCCCCATAGAGTTTAAGTTATCTACCTAGAGTTAAATGAAAATGTAAGGAGGGAACAGTTGGAATTTGATCTACATTTGTGGATTCTAAAAACAAGCACATAAAATGTACCACACATTTTCCTACAAAACTTATGCCCAAAATGGTTCCAGAGTTCCAGTTTCATCTTCCTCTCTCCTTTCCCTTCTCCATCCATTCCTTCCTCACTCTCTCCTTTCCTCCTTCTCTCTTTTTTCTTCTTGAAAAATATTACAATATCTATGCTTTCCTGCAGTTTGATTTCAGAATACCTATTCCCATTAGGTAACTAATGGGCCAGTGGCATAGGGTTTCACATTAGAAGTGCAACTACTTACAAAGTTAGAAAAAGAAGTAAAATTAATTAAAAATTAGAAGATTAAATAATAACATAATAAAATAAAATAATAACATTTGCTCAGTTAAACTCAAAGAAGGAAATAAAAAGAAAGAACAAATGAAACAGAAAAATTGTAGATTTTAATTCACTGATATCAATAATCACTTTTAATGTGAATGGTCTAAATACACAGGTTAAATGATATTATATAATAATAATATTATTATTGTTGTTGTCATTATTACTATTGGGCGAATGATGTGATCAAACATACAAATTAGAAATATAGTCACCCTAGTCCTATTTCTTATGACTTCTCACCAAAAGCAATGAATATCTTTTCTTTTCTTTTCTCTTGGAACACATATTCTCATATGACAGGATATCACAGATATTCGAAGATTTGGTGGTGCTTTACTCTAGAATAAAGATTACATTATGAGTGTGCCTTTTCAAGTGTCCAGGTTCTAACCCTATTTCCTGTATTTGATTTTTTTAACAAATGTACAACTTTCACTACTATATTGAGATATCTGATTGAAAAACAGTGTCTAACCTATCATATTATCCTTCCCAAGTAAACTGTCAAATCCATTCTGTACACTGCTTCTGATATATTTGTTATAATAATAATAATCCCTTCAAAATCTTTACTTTGCCAATAAATTAAACATAAACATCTTAATCTGGCTGTAAATCTCTCCACATTTTGATTCTTATCTACAATTCAATTTTTATTTGCCATTATTCTGTTTAATACATTCACATTTCAACCAAATGGGACAACTTATGGTTCCACAAGTAAGTCCTATTCATGTCATTCTTACATTTTTTCATTTATCTATCCATCAAACTTTTATTGAGTTTAGCCCATGTGTAAGGCACTGTGCCCAAATTGCACTGGGCACTGGGAATAAAATGATGAATAAAATGTGTTTTCTCCTCCCTAAAGATTTTGTAATCTAGTAAAGAAATATTCAGGTGTACCAGCCAGAAAGTGGCTGAATCTGAACAGTTTAATCCAACTAGGGATTTATTGATAGGATAATAATTGAACTGAGACTTTATGACAAGCCTTAGGGAACAGGCAGGATCTGAGCAGGCTCTGAAAGACAAGGCAGCAAGAACCATGGCAAAGGTTATTTCTGGTCCACCCCTTGCTGCTGTGACAGGGATAAAAGGGACTTCTAATAATCACCATGTTTTTTCTAATGTTCTCTTCAGGTTCGAAGTCCTGAGAGAGATAATCTGATTGGCCAGCACATGTTCTATATTGCAATTTCACAATTCTACTTTACTATCCAAAGAACGTTCTTCCATGTAAGGTACAATGTGGTTTATTGTGTCTTGTAATTTAAAACTATACATACATAGCCACCTGTTTTTACCCATTATTCAAGTTTAGAATGTTGGAAGTTATTATCTCATAAATATTACACACAATCCTTGGTTCATTTCATTGGATGGTCACTTTTAGATAGTATGTAAAAATTAGACTAGAAGGCTTATTTAATTTTAATTATTTTCAAGTTATATTGGAGGTAAGCCATCATGCCCATTAAGTTCTCTAACAAAAAAATCAGTAAAACAAACAAACAACACAACTAAAACTTCAATGGAATATATTCATCCAGTAAAAGGTTATTTGAGAAGGTACATTTATTTACATCATTAATGATACTTTTGAAGGCAAAGATGAAAACTACTTACTATGAATCCTGGCTCACAAAGGGCAGCCAACTGTGACCTTCACAAATAAGTTGATGACCTCCTCTCTAGTGCATTATATATTGCTTTAGTGTCCTATGGCACTAAATTTGCGTGTAATTAGCCCATTTCCCAGGCCCATTGCTTTGACCTCTTCCTTAACACTTTTCAAGGTGGTTCCAGAATATTCACCTCATTTACCGTAGGTCATAATTTTATCCAAACTTCAGGGAGTCATTCCAGCTTAGTATTAAGTCCAGCTCCAGGTGTTCATGAGGCATATTATATTTCATTTCCCTGGACAGAGTTTACAGGTAATTAAACCCTCCTTCCCCAGACTTGGTGAAACACTCTCAATATCTAATCCTATAAATGTTCCACAGTTTTTGCGATGCATATTTACATATAAGACAGTTTGAAGGTTCTTCTGGTAAGATACTTACTCACTTGTAGCAGATACTATATTTTCTTGCTTGAACAATGCTAGAGTTGAGGTTATTTATGTATTTAGAGTCAATATTGAGCATACAATTGATCTTGAAGGGGACAAATATTTTGCAAAGCATCCACCTCAGACAAGTTATCTACATCTTCCTCAGACAAAAGGAGATGGTTCTCTAGCAAGTGACAGTGCTTCTTCCGAAAGTCCAGAGGGTTCAGGAAAATCCAAGAATAAAGATTCTCACTGAGGTCGATTTTCCAGTGAGCCATCCAAAATCTCTGGTCCCCTCCTTCAGCAGAGCCCTGACTTTTTATCAGGAGAGCTCTAGGGCATGATCATTCAGTCCCTTTTCCAGTTTCTCCACTCCCATGATTCAATCCTGGGTCTGCTTTTTCAGTGCTATCTGTCAACCTGTTACAGATAATAAACACTGCAATGAAAGCTATCTAGATTTTCTAGCGTGCCCTGCTTTGATAGTTATCTGAACTGAGGCTGCCATTTATTTTCTCCAAAGCTTCTGGAACAGGTAAAAAAAAAGAAAAGCAGGCCACGTCCACAAGCATTATAATTACCTTGTCCCAACAGCTTTCAAGTCCTAGATCTATTTACCTGATTTTCTTTCAATTCTCCAGAATTGAGTCTTTAAAAAAATGTGCCAACAAAGCAAACCAAGGATTACCAGTATCTCATTTACATCAGCAATGGAGTCTTTGTTGCCATTTGACCTATAAGGGAACCAACTTCAGAATCCCATCTTGAGATCAACCACGGATTTATGAAGAATATATCTTACAGTGATCACTTCAGAGGATATGGGAGATGAAACATTTATCCACTTATTTCATGGGTTTAGACCCACTCCATGGAATTAAGCTGATCTCCCTTCCTAAGTCCCTTATTGCTATTGTGTGCCATTCTATAGCAGAGAGACACCAGAGTGAGCAGTTGATGTATACAAGTGGCAAAGGTGGAAGGAATTGTACATCCCCATTGTGCGGAAATCAGGTGGGCAGAAAGGATGTGGTGTGGAGCCTCACTTGCAACTATTGCACCAACACAGCACCTGTGCTTCTACATATGCATTCGTGTTGAGTGGGAATTCAATAATTATGTTAATTTATCAAATGATGAATAAGCAAATGAATATAGTTAGTTAGATTCAAATAAAACCTGGTTCTTCAAATGTTAATCTAGCATAAAGTACCAAATATTCGAAAAAAAATATTTTAAAAGATTTTTCTCCTTCAAACGTTCTTAGCAGTCAAGAGCTATCTCCTTTATATAAAACATAAACACTTTTTTATTCTTATTTTTGGACTTTTCTACCATTGGGTATGCTTTGCATCCTTTATTTCAGTAGTGTGTTTGTCAGTGAGGAGAGTGACTAAATTTTGGTGTGCATTAACACAAAACGCTCATGGTATTTTTAGCCTTCTGAGGCAAGTGTCTGTGATACATATTTGACACTGATATTCTAATAAGGCTCATTCATGTCAGATTTCTTTAATCTTACCTACCTCAGCTGGAAAATCATTTGAGGAAGGTAGGTGGAGGTGGTGGTATTAACTTTATGCTTCCTCATGCTATAATTATTTCAGAGACTGAGGAGACTTAACAATGTTCTGTGCTTTAAGCACTTTGCAAGAGTCGTCATCTTTGATCAACGTTTTAAAGCTTCATGACTGATAGAAAGGATGAAAAGCAATTATACAGCATTACTGTTGAGCTGTTATTCAAGGCCCATCATGTTTTTCATTCTTTTCTCCCCTCTGCTCTCAAGAAGAATTATGTTTTATAACTCTCTGACACAAGCTATCATATTTTACTTTGAGTGGTTGTGAACCTCCTTTTCTCCAATTAAAGACATTGATAAAGCATCAGTGTCTTGGATTGAACTACTTACCCTAAATAGGCTGTGTTGACGCTTACCTAGTCCTTTTTTTTTTATGTGTGGTGTTTGATACTCTATATAAATCTGATTCTAAAATACCATCAACAAGAACTGAAGCTGTTTTACTCTAAATGGCCATTAATTAGTTGAAATTTAAAAAGCATAATTTTCATAACATTAGAATGATACTTCATTGGACTTTTCATAAATTTTTACCTAAGAAAATTGAAAATGCATCAAATATCAAATATTCCGTATGGAACACATATTTGACTATTAGTGATGGGCATAAGATTCAAATATTTGACTTTTGAAACCAATTTCTACTTAACAATTTTTCCTTCTTTGTTTATTTTACTTAAACACCATAATTAGGTCAAATAAATAAATTTACTAATGATTTTGTTGTAAGTGATATATAAATAACGAATGGAGTACTTTGGTTAATTCAGAATTTTTTTTCGAATATGGTTATTGACAACTTTACTAAATAGTTCTTTTTTCTCACTTTTTTTTCATATGCTGTATGGCAATGCTACATTTCATTATTTTTCCATCTGAGTATCTTGATATTGTAATAAAATTTGTTGAATTTTTGTTTTGTTTGTTTGTTTTGCTTGTTTGCTTGCTTTTTGCGAAGTGCATGGACCAGGAATCACATGGCAGGTGAGAATTCTGCCACTGAACTACCTTTGCACCACCCACCAAATAGTTCTTTTTAAGAAAATAAATATTATTATATGGTACTTATGACTTCAATGTTAAAATAAATGTAAAATTTATTTTAATGATTAAAGATATGCTCTAGGAGAAACCAAGGCTAATGTTTGGATCGCTAGTCTAATTGTCTGCCTATATTAGAGAACCAAACATTAGCCTTGGTTTCACTTTAGAAGCATTACATTTGTGTTTGCATTTGTTTTTATTTGGTTTGAGTTTAGAAGCCTTGCTTGAGTTTAGAAACATGACATTTGTGTTTGTACTTGTTTTTAGTCTGTTACTAGCCTGTATAATGTATTCCCAAGAAATGAAAGCTGTCAATAACCTTTCCTGAGTGCGATTAATGTATACTTTTATATTTGTCACCAACAAATGGCACATATATTCTACTCAATAAATGTTAATAAAATCAACACAAGAATGAATCAGAATAATACTAGTTACATAATTGCTAAATTTGGTATTTGTATTATAGAATTATGACCATCCCTGCCTATTTTTAAGGCTCCAAAACATATTTGAATGATGATTCAATCAGCAGTGTTGCCGCTGTCATCATTCTCTTCATCATCTTCATCAACATTTCCATCAGCAGTGCCACTGAAGCAAACCAGAGACTTTTCTATATGCTGATTTTCTCTTTCCTTCTTACCTGCCTCATTTCCTTCCCTTTCTTCTAATCAACAAATATTTATTGAGCAACCTACTATTTTCCTATCACTATTCTTGGAACTGAGAATACTTTGCTGAATGAGACAATCAAGATCTCTACTATTTTGTCGCTCGTATTCTAGAGGAGAGAGCCAGAAATAAATATGTAAACAGCAAAATGCAGCAAGTAATGGGGAGGATAAGATTAGGTTCAGTGGTCATGGAAGGCCCCTCAAGATGAGAACTGTTCTGAGTTCTAAACGACAATTACAAATTCACTATTGAGCTTTCGAATATGGTATTAAATGGTTAAGAAATCACAAAATATTATTCACATATAACCTTACCTTAATACACATAAATTTTCCCATGTGCCATGATGAAATTCAGATACACTAGTAGATGTCTTTGTTGACAATTTAACTAGCTCTATCTCAAAAGAAAATCTGTTTGACCTGGCTTAATTCTCTGCGAAATTATCCTTGTTCTCTCCGTTATCAGTTTAATCATATCTTCCTTTACTAAATATTAACAAGCAATCCATGATAAGCTCATGCAGAATTTTTTGCCCAGTATTACTTAAAGAATAATTCAACTCCTTATTTGAAAAAAAATTTTCTCAAAATATCCTGAATGTTAGCTTTTAGAATCCATTCCTATTCCACCATGCCCACTCCCCAAAATTCACAAACACTGTGTCATATGCAAGCTTATAAAATAACTGCTTTCTTAATAGCTTCCTATGTATCAACAGACATTTTGTTCTTATATAATATTATTTCTGATATTCATTCATAGTTGTAAATATACTTTCTAAATCTGTAATAAGCAGAGAACTGCTTATATGTATATATATATATAGTCACATGAATATCTTTAGATTTTCTGTACGGTATCACAATTCATTTGTATGTTTGCAAACGTGTTTGTTTTAGAAATACAGATTATGTGATGCAACAATCTTTTACTCTTCACTATTTAGAAATCTGCTCTTCCCATCTAAGTAGAACTTATACTCTTATCCTGTTTTGATGGCTATCCTGATGGGTACAGTTTATGTCTAGAGTACATAACTTAGCTCAAACCACATCCATGTCATGGGGCTTTTGTAAACACAGGATTAATGGCAAAGGAATAAATTTAACTTCAATTATTACTTAGATATCAGTCAGTTTACTAAAATATTAAATAGCATTTAGAACACCTCCTATACTGTAAAATACATATAAAACAGTCATTCATTGACACTGAAGATCAAGCAATTAATTTTGCCAGGTGGAAATAGGAACGCTTCATATAAGAGGTAATATTTAATTTAACCCTCAAGTTAGAGTCCATCTATCAGAGAAGGGGAGGTTTTTATAACAAACAGAAGAAAGCACATTTAGGAAATATGAAAGCAAATGAAACATATGGATATATTTAAATTACTAGGAATTGTATTTAATACAACTTAAGAGTTAGAAAAGGACAGACAATTACTATAAGTCCAACGATGGAGTGAAGATTTGAAGCATGATTTTAATTGAATGAAATAAACAGATTAGAATAAGCCAAGTGAAGTTATTGCAAAGATATATTGACATGATCTGGAAAAGAACTATATGTGTAGAAGTCATAATACTGGGATAGGAACAACTGACAGGAATGTGTGCATAAGAATTGTGGGGTAGAAAGGCAAAAAACAAATATAGAGCAATACATTTGGAAGTTTAGAAGATGTCCAGTCAACACAAAACAAATTAAACACAGAGTAATACAAAGCTCAGAGTTTTATTTTAACCTTTACACCATGACTTGAATAAAATAGTGAAAATTTATCAAGAAAAATATCTGTAAAAAGTTTTTTTCTTCTCATATTTTTTTCCAATAAATTGAAACCAAATCAAAGAAAATGAATTGAAGCAAAGGATTTATTGTTAGTACTCAAATTAAGAATAAGTCAAGGTTAAAACATTGATTTTAAAAGAGATTTTAAAAACATAAGAATCAATAAGTATAGAACAGTGGGAAGACTATTTTAGACAATAGATAAAAAAGGTCTACTGTCTTCCGTGATTATGTTAAAAGCAAAGACCACAAGGAGCCTTAAGAGTGTAGAGGGAAAAAAAGTAATTAAAATAAGAGCAATAAAATAAAGTTAGTTTGGGGCTTGTCCATGCATAATATCTAAGAGTAATTCTGAAAATAAGAAAGCATTAACTTCTAAAGTGGATCAGGCATCATTGGAGATCTCATAGAATAGCAATTATTTGATATGTTTCTAAATTCAGGAAAGAAGATAGATAAATTTTTGTACTCCAAAATTTTAAAGACTGGAGATCACAGAAGCATTTAGAAATCAAAATGTAATAACCAAATAGGAGACAAGAAAGTTTCTGCATAGATTAAAGTAAAATTGGATTTTGTTATCCCTGATGAATGACTTAAAATTTAAAGGCAATTTTAAAGGAAGGGAAATATTCCCTGGAAAATGCTATTTTTGCCTGTGATATTAAGCTCATTCATTCATTCATTTGTTATAATATATATCTGTGCCAAGTAAGGTATTATACATACTGACAAATCTTTCATATTTCATGTTTTTAAAGTACAACATGTCCTTTCTGAAACCCTTAACACACCATCACTTAAAGAACTTTTTCTCTTTTTGGTTTAAGTCTCCCACTGCACTTCTGGGACAAGTCTAAGAGCTATAAACTACAGGGAATTTGAATGGAGTGTTACTAACGTGATAAATCACCTACCCAAGAGTTTACTCACTAATGGGCCAATATAAGCCTGCATGGGATCAGTTTATGGCATATCTTGAATTCTACTTAGTAAGACAATTTTGAAATGAAAAATTAGAGTGAATATTAAGGGTAAGTGATTTAATTTTCAGATGACATAACAGCTTTAAAAATGAATGACAGAATCTGTATACAAAAAGATATTAAGCTGCAGACTGGTGCTGTACCTAAAGAGATGAAACTTTTAGGTAATATTCACTGCCCCTAGTTTAAAAACCTAATCGAACAAATCTTTTTAAAGCAAACACTTGATTTGCTTTAAGCAGCAAACTTTAGGTTGACTTTTTAATTAATGTAAAACAATGCAACAGTCAAAAGAGCAAATCATCTCTACAGTTCTGTGGATTACTAGAAATAGAATATCTAGAGTAACCTGTGAAGGAAAAGCATTAATTTATTATATGCCCTTTTGCCCTGAATGGAAAGCAAACAATCTAAGGGCAGAAATCTAGCGCTTAATGCTAAACTCCCAATCTATGGATGTTCGTTTTCTGAAAGGGGCAAACAAAAAACTTTATGAAGAAAACAAAAATGATCTGAAATTACTCAGCTAAGAAATAATAATTAATTTCTAATTTTAGTATATCTCCTTCTATGCACAATGCTTTTTAACATCAATAAAATCACATAGAATATTTTATCCTATGCATAATATTTTATAACATAAATAATGCTGTTTTTAATTCCCACATATCTTAAATTTTAAAGCATTTTTGACATTAAAGCTACTATAGAGGGCGGGCATGGTGGCTCAGCAGGCAGAATTCTCACCTGCCATGCTGAAGACCTGGGTTTGATTCCCAGTGCCTGCCCATGTGGTGGGGGGGGGGGAACAACAACAACAACAACTACTATAGAAACATAGTCATTGCATAGAAATAAATTACTGCATAATATTCTATCATATGAATGAATCCACAAGGCACATAAGATTGCATATTTAGAACTCCTAATTTTAACCATTCCTTATTCTACTTATAAAATAATTGTAAATCACCTTTATATGCCTCTCAGATCATTTACTTAGGTTTTAACAGAAATTGTTGAAGGTAACAAATTGTTTTGTCATACATATCTCTACCATATTTCATAAAATTTTCATTGATTTACTATCCCAAAGGTATAACAGGAAACCACCCTTATTTTTCTACTCTAGAGTTGCATTCTCCAGAAGCAGACATCGAGAATTTAGGGTACAAGCATTTACTATTAACCAACACTGTGAATGGAAGAAGAAGAAGCAGGATTGGGCAATGGAAGATATCAAACTGCAATACAGGACAGACACACTCTGAACCAAAATGGTAGGAAGCTCTTGGAGTGGGTACTGCCTGATAGGATGTCCAGAGTCCTGCTGAACAGGACCTTTATGTACCAGCTGACAATCACCGCATGTGAGCTGCCACGGGAAGGGCATGGCAGCGGGTGAAGTGGCTCTATGCAGCTGAGTCTATTGTGAGGAGCTGACAGCTGGAGGTGGCCTGCTGGCTGTACTTTTCTCAGGGGGCCACCAAGTCCCTCAGTGAAGAGGGAATAAGGCAGAGCATATCCATGTCTGACACACCTTGGCTGTGTCAGGTTCTCTTGATTTAACTCTTCACACTTGATTTAAGTCTTAGATTCTCCCTTGCTGCTATGCCTAACTGCCAATCGAAGCTACTTGCTTCTTCTCGGAAATGTTTAGTCATACCTTAGGCCATCTTTCTCTCCATAAATAGTGAATGACTATGTTCACTGCTCAAAATTGAGCCCTCTGGGAAGATTTCCTGATGAAACCTTTTGGCCTCCTTCCCCCACCCCCGAGTAAGGCACATTGTCAGTGCATTATTAGCTTGTATCAGCATGTCAAAGTAATCAACCAGTGAGTCAGTCCTCAGTTTGTTCATGCACTGTTAGTTTGTTTTAAAGAAGATCTCTAATCTGTAGGTGTGAGTCAAAGTAAGGGCTTTAGTACAACAGGGATAGACAATGTAAAAGTCTGATCATTTGATTTATTTGAGCCCACACTATAATTACTATTTCCATTCTACCAGAGATTGCTGGTGTACCCTCTGAACTTGTGACGCGTTATAACAAATAATACCAAAGTCAGGATAGTTGACTCTGATAGAAGTCATTAGAGTGCTCATAGTTGACTGTTTAGTCCACTCTAGCACCCAGTCATTGCTATAACATCTTTTCAAATGACAAGTCATGCTTTGCTGCAAAAGGCATGGCTTTGCATAAGAATCTCAAGGGCCTTGTTCTTTGACTCTCTATATTAGTTGTCTTTTGCTGTTGTAACAAATGACCATAAAGTGCACATCTTAAAGCAATACAAATTTATTTTCTGATCATTTTGTATTTCAGAAACCCAGGCATGGTATAACTGGTTTCTTTGGTCAGGGTCTTCAAGGCTGAAAACAAAGTGTCAGCCAGAACAAGTTTTTGGCTGGATCATCTGGAGAAGAATCTACTTTAAAACTCATTCTGATTGTTGGCAGAACCCAGTTCCTTACAGTTGTGGAACTGAGGTTCTTTGCTTCTTTAGTGGTTGTTAGCCACTGGCTGTTCTCAGTTCCTAGAGTTTGCCTGCATTCCTTCATCTACAAAGCCAGCCATAGACAAACTATGTCAAATCACTCCCAGACTTTAAAATTTAGTCTCTTGTCTGGAAGAACCCCATTCCGTTTAAGTGTTCACCTGATTAGGTCAGATCCACTAAAGACTGATTTCCTTATCTTGAAGTTAACCAGTTAGGAATCTTAACTACTTCTGCAAAATCCCTTTTGCCATAAAATATAATATAATCAGAAGTGTCCTATCTCATTACAGTCACAGACCCTGTTTCCACTCAAGGAGAAGAAATTGCACAAGGATGAGGGCCATGGGGTTTATTTTAGAATGCTACTTACTACTTTCATCTACTGGGACTTGCAAGAAAGACCTATAGAATGACTGTTCTTCCTGTAGGAGTAGGACATAAAAGGTTCAAAAGTTTGGCCTCCACTGTAGAGAAGAGATAGCTAAGCATAGTTCATACCACTGGTTACTAAAACTCTTCACTGAGATTGCTGATCCCTAAAAACTTCATAGATTTGATGATCGGTGCCTTGAGAAGCATGCATCTTACAAAGGCATCAAGAATACCTATCAGTTCTGTTCACAAGGTTCAACCAACTTGGCATCTTTAACATAGCATGATATTCTATGAAATGCCAATATCCTTGTAGATAATATGGTGACAGACAGCAGGACTGTGAATACAGACCAGGGGCAAGAGTGAATGTAGACTGTTACCCATCTCACACAAAAGAGAAATATTTTTTAATACTTTACACGACAGGAATTGAGAAGCACACATTTGCAAGATAACTAGCTACATACCAAATGCCTCAAAACTGCTGGAGACCACTCAAACAATTCTGCTCATTGTACTCTAGATCTGCCTCCTGACTTAGGGGCTTTTCACATTCCAACATAGGAAGAAAGATGTGTTGTTCTTCACCTGACTCCAAATACTTATCTCTTTGGGGTGTGTCATGCCTATATGTAATCAATTGGGGTTGGTTATTTTTCCCCCAGAGTGAATCTGATAGGCACTCACATTATTGTTTTTCTAAGGGACTCAAAAACTTTTATCCAGTTGCACGTATCCATTTACCTGCTAAAACTGAAGTAGGCAAAGGAAAAGCTTCTTTGTATCTTCCCATTACTCTATTTCCTGCTTCCTAGAATGCTGGGGTTGTTGTCAAATTCTCTGGTTATTTTCTACATGCATCTTCTCCATCAGCATCCCAGCCTGGAATGAATTGATTTGATCTATCCATCATTAGAAAAGCCATCAGCAGTGTGACAGTGAGTAAGCCAATATCTACAAGCTTTATTTGGCTCTTGTTCTATGAAGTGAGCCAAAATTCAGTTTCCGGGACTCTGGTGTCCACTTGACTTTGAAATGTTAGGAGTTCCCTCCCTTTTGGGCACAGCAACTGTCTAGGAAGTCAAGGCAAGCCTGGCTTTCAGGATTATTTTTCCACTTCTCTGAGGAGACTCAGAGAAGCCCAATGCTACAGCAATCATTGAAATAGTTGAGAGATTTTCTTTAAGGAATTTTGTGAAAAGATAGGCAATCTCCCTTCACTACAAGCGTTTGAGAACTCAGAGCCTGCCTGCTACAGGGACCAGAAAGAAAAGCCTTTATACCTAAAGGGCAATGCATTCCCCTAACATTCAGTGTTAGTATGGTGTTTGAATAAACTGACCGTACAAGTTAAATTAGATTATCTGCTACCCAAAATATAAATTTTGTACCAAATAAGCATTTCTTTCTTTAGTCTCACAGAGAAGTTGAAGTTTTAAAATATGGACCATATCATCCTTTACCCTGTAATCTGATTTACCTTTGTCCTATCCAGATCACCTTCATTCATATCTCTAGTTGAAGTCTGATCACTTTTTCAACTGTTTTAACAGTTGTTGCATGGGGCAGAGTTTCATAGCTTTAGAGCTCTAAGTCTGAATCTCAGGTATCACATAAATACCTGAAGTTTCAGGGAACAACCAGGTTAAACACAAATAGCTGAGTATCACTGAATATAGAAATACCAGTTACAACTGTGGAATAGAAGTGACTGCTATAAGAGCTTACAATCTAGGACCTTTTACAATAGCTCCCAACCTGATAACCTATGCTCTAGACTTCAGTTCTCTGAAATAGAATAATATAGTTAGTCTATATGAGTGAGGCATGATAATATTTGTCTTTTTGGTTCTGACATTTCATTCAACATACTGTCCTCAAATTTCATTCACCTAGTTGCATGCATCACAACTCCATTCTTTCTTGAAGCCACTCAGTAGTCCCTTGTACACCACAGTTCCCACTTCCATTTCTCAGTCATTGGTACTCTTAAGCCACCTCCATCCATTGTGAATCGTGAACTTTGCCACCATAAAAAACAGCTGTGCAAATGTCCATTCTTGTCCCCACTCTCATTTCCTCCAGTTATATACTTAGCAACAGTGTTGAAGGATCATATGGCAACCCCACCCCTAGCCTCCTCAGAACCACCACATTGCCCTTCCCAGGGGCTGTGTCTCTCAGCTTCCCTACCAACAGTGAATAGATACAATTCTCTCTCTCTCTCTCTTTTTTTTTGTATACTGTATGGTGGGGTTACATTTTATTTTTTTCCATGTGAGTATTCCTTTATTGAAGCACGATTTGTTGAATTTTGGGTTCTTTTGTTTGTTTATTTTTTGGAAAATGCATGGCCCAGGAATTGAATGCAGGTCTTCCACATGGCAGGCAAAAATTCTACCACTGAACTACCCTTGCACCCCCGATTAGATACATCTCTTTCTCCACATTTTCTCTAGCACTTGTTTCTCTCTGTTCATTTTAAAAGAATTTCTTCGCACATCATGCAATCCAACCAAAGCAAATAGCCATGCCTTCTCCACTGGATTCTATATGAAGACATTTCCTTTCTTTCTGCAAAGAATTCACACCCCTCCCCCATGCCCCCCACTTGTTGACATTTAATTTTGGCATAATGCCTTTGTTACATTCAAAGGAAGCTTATTACAATGTTACTGTTGACTGTAGAACCTAGTTTGCATTGATTGTATTTTTTCCCTGTATATCATCCCATTTTCAATACCTTGCAAAATTGACATTCATTTGTTCTCCTCCATGCAAAAATGTTTTTATATTTGCATGTGTAATCACCATCATTGTTCACTCTAGGCATTCCTAAATTATACCATCTCAGTCTTTATCCTCTATCTTTTGTTCTGGTGTCTATGTGCCCCAGCACTTCTTCCTCAACCATCCCACATTCAGCTTCATTTAGCGTGATTACATTATGGTGCTTCCATGAGATAGTGTTGTGCTATTCATTTCTGACATCCTACTGCACTTTCTGTATTCCTTCAGCACCAAATGTCCAATCTTTACCATCTTCCTACTTCCTAATATCCTGTTGTTCTTCACTTTAACTCTCAAAGGTCACTCATTGTTAGTTCATACTAGTGATACCATACAGTATTTGGCCTTTTATTTCTGGCTAATTTCACTGAGCATAATGTCCTCCAGGTTCATCCATGCTGTTAGATGTGTCATGACTTTATTCTGAATTACAGTTGTGTAATTTCCATCATATGTATATACAACAGCTTATTTAGCCACTCATTCATTGATGGACATTTGGACTGTTTCCATCTCGTGGCAATCTTAAATAATACTATTTTAAACGTTGTTGTGCAAATATCCATTTATGCCCTTGTCTTCAATTCCTCTGAATATATACCCAATTATGTGATTGCTGGATTATATAACAATTCTACACTAAACTTCCTAAGGAATCCCCAAACTGCCTTCCAGAGCGGTTATACCATTTTACATTTCCACCAAGAGTGGATAAATATGCTTCTTTCTTCATATCCTCTCCAGCACTTCTTGCTTTTTTTTTCTTTTTATAATGGCCATTCTAAGGGGTGTGAAATGATATCTCATTGTGGTTTTGATTTGCATTTCCCTAATAGCCAGTAAAGTTGAGTATCTTTTCATTTGCCTTTTAGCCATTTGCATTTCCTCTTCTGAAAAGTATTCATGTCCTTTACCCATTTTTTATATGGATTGCTTTCTATTTGTGTTGAGTTGAAGAATCTCTTTAGGTATTTTGAATATTAAATCCTTACTTGATACATGTTTTCCAAATATTGTCTCCCATTGCATAGGTTGCCTTTTTACTTTTCTGAAAAAATTCTTGGATGCACAAAAGTGCTTAATTTTGAAGAGATCCCATTTATCTATTTCCTTTTTCATTGCTCATGCTTTGGGTTGTAAGGTCTAGAAAACCACCTCCTATTACCAGATTTATAAAATATTCCACTATATTTTGTTCTAGACATTTTATGGTCTTAGCTCCAAAATTTAATTCTTTGATCCATTTTGAGTTAATTTTTGTGTAGAGTGTGAATACAGTTCCTATTTAATTCTTTTGCATATGAATATCCAGTTCTGCAAACACCATTTATTGAAAAGACTGTTCTGTCCCAGTTGGGTTGGCTTGACTGCCTTATCAAAATCAATTGTCTACAGATGAGAGGGTCTGTTTCTGAACACTCAGTTCCTTTCCTTTGGTCAGTATGTCTATTTTTATGCCAGTATCATGCTGTTTTGACTGCTGTAACTTTGTTATATATTCATTTTTCTTTTTCAAGGTATTTTTAGCTATTTGGGGCACCTTTCCTTTCCAAACGAATTTGGTTATTGGTTTTTCTGTTTCTGCAAAGTAAGTTGGTATTTTAATTGGTATTGAATTGAATCTATAAATGAATTTGTGTAGATTTGACATCCTAGCTATGTTTAGCCTTCCAATGCATGAACACAATATGCCCTTCCATTCATTTAGGTCTTCCATGACTGCTTTTAGCAATTTCTCATAATTTTCTTTTGTAGGCTTAGTTAAATTTAATCCTCAGTATTTGATTCTTCTGTTTGCTATTGTGAATGACATTTTTTCTTGATTTCCTTCTCAGATTGCTCATTACTAGTGTATAGAAAAACCACTGATTTTGGGGTATTAATCTTGTACCCAGACACTTTGCTGTACTCATTTATTAGATCCAGTAGCTTTGCTGTAGATTTTTGGGGATTTTTGACATATAGCATTATATTATCTGCAAACATTGAGAGTTTTACTTCTTCCTTTCCAATTTGAATGCCTTTTATTTCTTTTTCTGGTCTAACTGCTCTGACTAGAACTTCCAGTGTAATGTTGAATAACAATGGTGACAGTGGACAGCCTTGTCTTGTTGCTGATCTTAGAGGGAAAGCTTTCTGTCTTCCACCATTGAGTATGATGTCAGCTGTGGTCTTTTCATATATTCCCATTATCAGTTGGAGAAAATTCCCTTCTATTCCTCTCCTTTGAAGTGTTTTCATCAAGAAAGAATGTTGAATTGTCAAGATCATGTGATCTTTCCACTTTACTTATTGATATGATGCAGTACATTAATTGATTTTCTTGTGTTGAACCAGCCTTTTATACTTGAAATAAATCCCACATGGCCTGGGGCAGAGCTAAAGCCTGAGTGTGCTTGTTGTTTTATCTAATGAGCTATTAAGAAGTTGACAAAATAACCTTTTCAGAGCCGGACCCCAGCTCCCTGGAGTTGCCATACAAGAGCTGGAGTTAGTATGTGGCTTTATGTGTTTCCCAACTCTTTGTGCCCCCTTTACATGGGAACTAGCCCTTTTCTAGTATTTTGTGCTGTCCAACTCAAATAGCCTCTGTTTTTGTTTGTTTGTTTGTTTGTTTCTTTTGTTGTTGTTGTTTTCATCAACCCTGTACCCTCTATGCCAGGGCAAAAAGTTCTCATTCCTTTGTGCTTACTCCAGATTTATCTGTGCTCTGGCCTGTTTTCAGCATTTAGAATTTGTTAATTAATTTTGCAATTGGAGCTTGGTTTAGCTGATTTCTTGCTACTAATAAAGTCTGTTTCCTTTCCCCTCAGGGAACCAGCCTGCCATACCCATGGTGCAGGGACTCTGGACTTTGTGGATTTGGAGATTTACAGCTCTTTATGGGGGTCTTAGCTGTTCCATACATTCCAGGCTGATGTACGCTGTGTGTTCATTCACTGATATCCCCTCAGCAGTTGTTCTGTACAATTCCTGGCTATTTACTAGCTGCTCAGGGGTATATGAATTAAATTCCACACCTCACTATGCAGCCATATTGCCCTGACTCTCTCCACTTCAGGCTGAGTTCTTTTTCCCTCCCTGAAATTGGTGGCTCTCTTTGCCCCTTCTGATGGGTCAGTCTAGTGCTATAGTTAGAAGTGAGGCACCTTAGTAAAACTCTCTACTTTTCACCAGCTAATCACAACTTTAAATCTACAAATTCTACCTGGATTGAGGCTCTGCCTTTTGAGGAGAATATGTTACCTTCCTAATTATTGTCATATGATTCTTTGTAGAGATATATCCCCAAAGTTCTTGGGTAGTCTCTATTATACTAAGATGCTTTAGCACCCTCACTGTAGGGTTCAGTTTGCAGTTAGTTTTGAGGTTCTAGACAACTATTAAAATGAGAATTGCCTACTTACAAATCACATGCCCTTATATACCTAAACAACAAGGGGAAATTGAAATTAAAAAACATATATATCATGCAAAACAGGATATTCATTTCAATACTTGGCAATGAATTTAACACAATATGTGGGTTACCTATACCCTGAAAACTATGGAACTTTCCTGAAGAAAATTAAAGAATGCTTAAAGAAATGGAGAGATACCACACTCATGGAGTAGAAGACCCAATATTTTAATGATGTTGACTCATTAATACAATTAATGATGTCGACTCAATACAATCCTAACCAACATTATAAAATATTTTGTATAAATTTACATATTGACTCTGGAATTTATTTGGAAACACTAAGGGCCCAGAAAAGCTAAATTTTAAAAGAGAGGAATAAACTTGGAGAACATACACTACTTGATTTCAAGGTTTGCTCTAAATCTACAAGACAAAACAGTTTAGCAGTAAAGTGAATATAGACATATAGTGTAAAAGTGGACCCACCATTTATGGCCGATCAATTTTTGTTAAAGCCACCAAGATAACTCAATTGGAAAATAATATTCTTTTCAACAAACGACACCAAGACGAATGGCTGTTCTTATTCAAAATTAATCATGTCCCTTTCATCATGCCATATATAAAATTAGCACATAGTGAAACATAGACTTAAATGTAAGGTCTAAATCTATATATAACTTCTAAAAGCAAACAATAAATGCATTTTGTGTATTTTCTATTGCATTTGTTGTATCTTCAATCTAACTAAATCCTTCTTCTGCAGGACCTAATCTTCTAATAATGACTTCCAGTGTCTTCTTCTTCTCATATATTGTACATTTTTTTCCAGAAGTTTGATTTAGTTTTTTAAATTTCTCCCCTGTCTCCCTTTATCATGTTCATACCTTCTTCTATGTTCTAAAATATATGGAATATATTTTATAATTTGTAAATGACTGTTTAATGACATTGCTAATTTCATCATTTCTATTGTGCCCCTCCCCATTACGAGTCATATTTTCCTCTTTATAGGGTATGTCTGATAACTTTTTATTGGAGGTTTGTCATTGTGAACTTTATGCTGGCATGCCTGGGTAAGATTTTGTCATAATATATTGAGCTTGGTCCTAGGATGTACCTATAACTCATATCATTTGGAATCAACTGGATCTTTCCTGGGCTTGCTTTTAGGCTTTGTTAAGCTAAACCAGAGCAGTCCTTTGTCTATAACTAATTTGTCTCCATTACTGAGACAATTTCTTCTGGACTACTCTGCTGTTGACCGATGTATTAGGAGAAATTTCCACACTGATTGATAGGAACATAAATCATTCTAAGCTCTCTAGGGTTTCTGGTAATTTTACTTCCTGCTCTTTTGTTTCATCCCTTGGCCTCAGGTAGTTTCCTTATGTGCAGAATTAATCAATATTTAGCTGAAGACTCAAGAGAAATACTCAAGAGATAACCACAGCTCTCTCTATACATATACACATCTCCTCTCTACAGTATTCTACCTTGTTAATTCTAGATGCCTTGGCTTCCTCAGATCCTACATTCTACAGCCTCAATTCAGTGAGGTCACTAGGCTCTAATGGGTTTCTGTGTTCAAACCAGGAAATGCTTTCCAGGCCATAAACTGGGACATTGCAGTGTTCATCTAGTTTGTTCTCTCAGTAATCCCTATCCTGTGCTACTATTTGCCCAAGTCTGCAATTGTGGTTTACATGTTTTTGCAAGTTTACTGGTTGCTTAAGGCAACTAGTTAAATGTGTTATTCCATCATATCTGGAAGTGGAAGTATCAATTCAATTGGGATTAAAAAATAGTTTACACAGTAATAATCATCACCTCAATAGATAAGAAATAAAAATTTAAGAATGGATGCCTCAGTTTGCTAGGTTTCTATGACAAATATCATACATTGAATCGGCTTAAAAAAAACGGGAATTGATTGACACACAGTCTTGAAGCTGTGAGAAGTCCAAAATCGAGGCATTAGTAAATCGGTGCTTTCATCCCAAAGTCTGTTGCATGACACCCTAATTCAAAGTAACATCTTCAAAGATCCTACTTACAATGGGTTTACATTTATAAGAATGTGGATTAAGATTAATAACATGTTTAAATTGGGGTACATAATTCAGTCAACCATAGTAGGTATCTCCATGGTACAATTATTGCTGATTTTTTTGTCTCTATATTGCAAATTTTCCTTAACAGCACTATGAATATTGTACTAAGGAAAATATAATTATGAAAAAGCACTGCATGTATTTTAGCTTCTGTGCTATCTTTGACTTGCTAAAGTATAAATTTCATAAGATATATTCTACACAATTTGAGAGTAAAGCCTGTTTAAACTTCAAAAAATACCACCCCCAAAAAATCTTTTGAATTTTTCTGTGTGGCTACTGTGCAGACAAAATTTAATAAATAGTCTTTGTCAGAATTACAGTTCTATATTAGTTTGCACTACTCTATTTAAAATGTTGTGTGGTTTCCATTTTATGTCTAATTTAATTTTTTAAAAATGAAAACAATGTTTATTCTTTCTTCAGTCATGTTATCTGCAGTCATGTTATTTAATCTATTTCTGCAATTTTAAACAATGATGTTCTGTAACTGAAAGACTTCCCTTAGTAATATTATTTTTTAAGTGAAAGAAACAGATGAATAATGGGCAAGAATCCTTATTGAAGGAAATCCAACCACTTACAACAACAAAGAAAGCTATTTATCACTAAGGAAATAGGGTAGTTGCATACTATTTTTATGATTACAATGATTTGATGCTTAGGGTTTAATGGCTTGGCAGAACTCCTCAAAAGACCAAAAAGACCTTGAATAAGGTAGCAATCTTCTACTAAAGCATCGGCTTGAGATTTATTTTAGAAAATATCATGTCTTTCTTATATTAAGAAGCAGGCCCCTCCAAGATAATTATACTTTTCAATTCAATCAGCTAAATGGCTTAATGTTTGAATTTAACAATCTAGCCAGAAAGGATGACCTCAATGATTCTATCTTATCTATCTATATTGATTTATTTACCTACAACCTACCTACCTACCCATCTATCTATTCAAACTGAAAAGTTTGATTTCAATGGACCATGAAATCTTTCACATTTCTTTTTCAGCTTAAGTCCTTACGGAATAAATTCACAAGTCTGGGAAGTTGTGTCTTTGTTATAAGATGCTCTGATTTTATTTTTTTTCTCAGGCAAAATCATGAAATAAAATGGGACTGATCATATAGTTAAAGCAAATGTGCCTTGTATAATTTTGAAACATGAGTTGTTTTAAAAATGTACATAGGGATTTGAGATGCAAAAATATGTTACTACATAAATGTTAGTTTAGAACCACTAAGTATAGCGCTATAGAGTCCATTGTCTATTGTCCATGTTCATTTATCATATTTGGAAATGGCTCAATTATCTACAATAACTTACAAATCTCCACTTAACTTTGAAATTCTCTAGGCAAGGCTAAAGTAGAAGGGTAAGTAATCATGCATATTGCAATATTATTTATATAAGGGAAAATTTCCAAAAGTACTGTTCAGAAACTTTTAATTTACACAAGCAACAAAATTTTCCCTTATAATTTACTTTTGTGTACTTGTATACATCCTACATGGGCTTACAAGCTTGTTCAGAGACTAATAAGAGCAAAATATATTTAAAAGTACCTCCTTACTTTTGTATTAACTTATCATTTTGAACCATAATTTTGCTGCTTCCCCCAAAAATTAAAAAGTAAGAATGATTCATTGAGACCTCCTGCAAAAGTAATACCAATAAAGAAGAAAGGCTTAGTGAAATTGAAAATAATTCAATAGTAATTATCTGATATGAACAACAGAATGAAAATGATTGAACACTCATAAATATGATCTCAGTGACATGCATGACGTTATCAAAAGGTTTAGTATTTATATCACTGGAGCTCCAAAACACCAGGAGAAAGAATGAAGTGTACAAAAACATATTTGAATAAATATAGGTAAAAAACAAAAACAAATTAAGCTACCATGTAAGCTTACAAACTGGAGAGTTCTGGTGATGAGGTTCAGCCACCCTCAGACACATCATAGTCAACCTGCTGAAAATGAAAGAAAATTGAGTAATATGAAGAATCACTTAAAGGAACAGTGATCTGAATGATGATAAATCTGTTTTCAGAACCATGAAGGAAAGAAAGAAACATAATAATATTATTTATGGTGATGAAAGAAAACTTTCAACCCAGAATTCTATGTCCAGCAGAAATATCTTTAAAAATGGATTACTGAACAATATCATCAACCAAACAGATTTCACGAATACTTATAGAATAATCCACAAAACAAGAATAGAATATAATTTTTTTCAAGTACCCATTAAATATTAATCAGATAGATAATATTCTAGGTCATAAAATAAAGCTTAACAAATTTAATTAATATAATGCAGAAAATGCTGCAGTGGCTTAGAAATAGATGTTATCATTCCAGCACAGGAAATATTACATTTTTAATATCTTAAAATGTCCTTACAATGAGGCTGCCATAAACAAGATTAAAAATAATCAATTGGGAGAATAGATTTGCCATATATTTAATAGAAAAATAATATATATATGTACAGAATATATAAAGACTGTGTACAATTAATAAGAAAAAACGACCCAGCAGAAAAATGAGTTAAGATGAACAGATGAGTCAAAGTAGAAAAGCAATTGCCCTTAAGCACTTAAAATAATGTATTGTACAACTGGCATTAAGAAAATAAAATATATAGTTAAATAAGATATTAATTTTTATTTTGTCTAATTTAAAGGTTAACAAAATCGAGTAGTGGCAAGAGTGTAGAGAGTTAAGAATTGACCTGTTCTGTTGGTGGGTGTTCTAGTTTGCTGGCTGCCGGAATGCAACACACCAGAGATGGATTGGCTTTTAATAAAAGGGGATTTATTTTGTTAGTTCTTCAGAGGAAAGGCAGCTAACTTTCCACTCAGGTTCTTTCTTACGTGGGAAGTCACAGGATGGTCTCTGCTGGCCTTCTCTCCAGGCCCCTGGGTTCCAACAACTTTCCCTGGGGTGACTTCTTTTTGCATCTCCAAAGGCCTGGGCTGAGCTTCAAGTGCTGAGATGAGGAATGCCGAGCTGTTGCGCTCTCTCATTTAAGCACCAGCCAATTAAGTCAAACATCACTCATTGCAGCAGACACCCCTCCTAGCCTACTGCAGATGTAATTAGCAACAGATGAGGTTCACGTACCATTGGCTTATGTCTGCAGCAACAAGACTAGGTATGCTCACCTGGCCAAGTTGACAACTGAATCTAACTAACACAGTGGGATATATATTAATATTCCCTTTGGGGCAGGGATTTATAAAAATCTGCCCCAATTTAAATAAGTGCTTATTCAACAATTTTGTTTATAGGAAGGACAAATACCCACATATGTGCATGTGATTTATGGGCACAGTTAAATGAACAGTTAAATAGTAACCATATTACATATTATTCATAACAGTAACTATTACATAATAGTAACCATATTACATAATATTCATTGCACACCAATTAAATTCTGGGAACCATGCCAAGGTATTTATCTATTTATATAACCCTCAAAAATGAAGTTATAATGTACAACTACTATTTTGCAGATGAAGAAACTGAGAGATATGATACATTTGGTTTACATCATATGGGTAATATATGTTGAAACTATGGTTCCAAATTAAACTAACATTTATACCATGAAATGCTATGGAGAAGCCAGGAGAAATCATGGCTGGTTTATATGTCTTAGTAATAAAAAAGGATCTCGAAAACATGGTGTTAAAGGGGAAAAAAGCAATTTGTGGGAAAAATATACTCAGTATGATCTCATTTACATATTGAGTATATATATGTATTCATATGTATATTTATATGTATATATAATATCAATAGGTAGAGCCACAATATATAACATATACATGTAAAAGCTTGAAACTCAATATATTTCGAACTAAGAAGTTATCTCTAAAACATTCAATAGAACAGGAACTTTTTTAAAGTTAACTTTACTTTTACTTTATATATTTTTAAGTCTTTTCTTCTCAACAAGAATATATTCAAATACAGTGTCTGTAAAATGCCATATAAAAATATAAAACTAAAAAATAAAAAATCCTTTGAAATTTTATTATTTCTGTAATAAAAGCCTAAATATGAGATCTGTAGGATTAAAGGTAAAATCTTCTCATTATAAACTAGATTTTTAATTCAGATTGCTAATGCATTTAACTACATTCTTCAGAGGTTGGTTGAAGTCCTGCATTAAGAAAAAATAAGTTAATAAAATAAATACTAAAAGGAAATACACTTGAAATAAATGCTGCAAATTGTAAAGGAAAACAAAACCAGTCACTGGAACCAATGCTCATTCTGTGATTTCAAATAGGACTCTGGGAAGTGATAAGTATCCGATGTCTCTTTAGCTTTTCCCCTGGCCTCAGTGATACCTAAGGATCTGAATTCCTCCATCAGTTTTCCCTGCTACGTCTACTCAAGAAATGTATATGACAACACGTACCAGACCCAAGATGGGTGAGAATCTAGTTGCGGAAGGCATAGCAGACCAAGTCCCTCACTGTTGAAATCAAGGAGTGATTTATGAGTATTGATAGAACTCAGGTGCTCTGGAAGGTGAGGAGTAGTCACACAGCTAAGGGACTGAAGGACGATGATTTGGTCACCACCCTGTGAAGGTCGCAAATGAAAACTGAAGTGCCCCTATGGCTGCTGGTTTTCCTTCACAGAGATTGTCCACCAACTCCGTCCTAGTTCTTGCGATTTTGAGCATTGCAAGTGAGACAGTGGAAGCTCAGCCTGGAAGTCACTAGAACTCCAAACCGCTGTTACTCTTCATGTTCTTGGTCCTCTCTCTTTAAAGCTGAATTAACTTGGTGTTGAATGAAATTGTCAATCCTGACCCAGGCCCATGCTGACACAATATACTAACCAAAATAAATATGAAATAAAAATGTGAAGGCTTTGAGAAAAAAACATTTCCACAAGGAATCGTTTACTTATTTAAAATTCAAATTTCAATATAGCTTTTCCTTATTTTTCCAAACTTTCCAAAAATTCCCCTTGCTTCTTCCTACTTGTGCATATGTAGTTGCTGAGAACCACAGATTAGCTAAGACACTTGGTCTTTATTATAATGAAATTAGACAAAGACAATCACATTTTTTTAAAAATTCAGTATGCTTTCCACAATCAAAATAATTGAAATACCATTAAAAGAGAAACAGATTTCTCTTTGCAACAAATTACTGAAATTTTGAAATTTAAGATTTATTTCGGTATATATAACAGTTCATTTTGGCATCCTTATTTGTCATTAAAACCAATAAGTGAGTGAAAAATGTGTATAAAAACTCACTGAGAATTTTTAGTACTTGAACTCACCAAATAATTTTTGACTAATTTTTAAGCTAGTGTTGACTATTCCTGCATTCAGGTCTTGGTCAAACACAGTTCTGTAGGAAGTGTTGTGCATTTGTCTATACACTCAGCCAAAGTGACTCAAGAGCTGATGCTGACACATGAGAATTGGCATTGCTGAATTTAAGTACCTCAATTTTCTGAGTTCCCTGGCACTCTTGCATTGAACTCTTTTCACTGCTTAAAATAGCCAGAGGTTCTTCTCTTCTTCACTCTTGTTCTTCCTGACCCCCCAACATCCTTTGCAAACAAGGATTATAGTAACACACTGTAAATTGGAAAGTGAGTTGGTCTTAAGCTTGGGCAAGAAATAAATTATTTTAGAGATAGAAAATGATAGTAAATGACACATAACCCCTCCTGTGAATATGATGGGAGATAGAGTATTGTGCCTTGTCCTTTACTACAAATCTCCAAATATTGTTGTCTTCAAGAGTGACGATATAATCATGAGTCCAGCTGACACAATGAATGTAATTCTACTTCTCAGGCAAAGTGTACAGCATACCCCTTTGTCAGAATCCATGCAGGGCAGCAGTAAACATCAATTCTTTTCCCCAGAGATCCTCAAAAATAAAAATAAAGCTTCAGATGCCCTTGGAAGAGAAAGATTTAGTCAGTAATTTTTCTGGTAGCTATTGCAACTCATGTAAATACCTTTATTTTATATCCTCAATTTTGTGTTATACTTTTAACAAAAAGATGTTTTAAAAAAGTAAAACAAAACCTCACAAAAGTGTGATAGTAAAATGAGAAACTTTGTTTAAATCCTGAGGGTAAAGTTAAAGAAAGAGAATCATCTCTGAGAGAATAAGAAAGTAAGAGAATTATTGATGAAAGAAATGAAAAACTATGAGGGAAAACATTTTTTAGAATGATTGAGAAAGGAAAATCCTAAGGAAAAGTTGAAGACTAGTACAAAGTTAAAAACAAAAGAGTTTATAAATAAAAACTCATTGCATAATGAAATAAATAATAAAGACAAGGGGAAGAGTAAAAACTATCTTTTTACTGAAGACAGTTACATTATATAAAGATGCTAGAATTCTGCCAGATGAACACTGATTGTATAAAATAATGACACCATAAATAGGAACATAGCAGGGAAATGTTGAATTCATATAAAATATACACATATTAAAAAACACATATCTAGGAAAATGTTTAAAATATAAGTGACATGGATGCATATTTTATATGTTTAATAAAACAGTAAAAATGGACATTCTAAAAGTAGAAAGTTATTTTTTTCAGATCTGATACTTACATATGCTGTTTGATCAATGTTTATGCCCTTGATTTCTTACTTAGGTCAAATATAAATAAGGAAAACAAAGTTCAAAGTCTTCCTAACTGGGATGGGCTTTCCTTCAAATAATTTCAGCTGGAGATGACACGACTTTGTACAGTCTGGGGGCAGCTGCTATCAGGGTATGAACCAAGCCCATTTTCAAAGAAGAGAAATAATGTACTGCAATAAAATGAATTTGGAAAGGCCAATCAAAGTATTTTAGATTAATAGTAACTTTAAAAAGTTAAATAACAGAAGAGACATATGCCACATAAAAAAGTTTGAAAATGCATTTCAGACAGACATAGCTGCTCAGCCACAGATTACTCTCTGTCTCCGTATCAATGGGGAATTGTAAAATCATCTAAGTGAAAAGCTCTAAGAACAATTTTCACATAAGTAGGAAACCAGTGTCGCAGCCATGTCCTCAGTCTTGTTACTCCATTTAACAAGATGGAGAACACTGAGAAGGGGAAGAAATTCTGGCAATGTAATCACAAAGTGAGATTGAGGCATGTTAAATTTAAGATGACTTTGGGACGTCCTAGTGGAAATGCTGACTTTGAAGTAAAATACATAAGTCTGGAATTCAAAGGAGGGGCCATGGAGTCATTAACATATAGATACTATTTAAAGGCTGACAAAGATAATTTAAAATATGAGTATAGAAGAGAAAAGCAGAGACCTGAGCCCTAATCTCTGGAGATTTCAACATTCAGAGATCTAAAAGTAGAGAAAGATGAGATAAAAATATGTAAAATTGGGAGGAAAATTGGGAGGCTACTGACATGTTAAATATCATGCTAAAAAAATCCTTGAGCACCTTTCATTTTATACTTACAGAATGGATTATAAATAGATGGAAGTGTTTCTGTTCAATCACTCTTATCAGAAATATTTTTTGCCTACTACACAGTTTTCCTTATCCCTTATAGTCTTTGCATAGTCTGCTTTCCACTTTTGCCTGAGGCAGCCCTTGATATCATGTTGAATTTATGGATTTAAATTGTGAACAACTTTCAGTGATTTTTATGGTCTATATGTAACCTTCTCACTTTATGAAACTGAGTTTTCAAGTTCTAAAGACTAAAGGAAACTAAATAAGTAAGCATTTTTTTTCTTTTCTTTCCTTTGCTTTTTAACACAATGCATTCCATGATTTATAGTTTTTGTCAAATATTTTTGGCATTTAAAAAATTTAATAGATTGAATACTATTGTTTACCAATAAACATTTGAGCAACAGGTTTTTCTACTCTTTCCATTCTTCCATGGTAAATGCCTTCTTGGATTTCAATTGGGGTATAATAACTATGGGAGTATTGAGTAACTTTTAATGCTTTAATATTATTGCTTGTTTTATTGTTTTAACTGAACATAATGTGGGAAGGAAGGAATTTAAACAAATCAATTCCTTTTGTATTCTGTTAGCCAAATAAAGTTTAAATTGGTATTAATGAATCACAGGAGGCACTTTTTAAAAACACTTTCATAAAATAAAATTAGTGTAGAATAAATTGCCAATACACATACAGAGTAAACAATTTGATAAGTTTTGACAAATATATACATCTGAGAAATTTCCACCACACCATTTCTTCCAGCCCAAAGGTTTTCAAGTGCCACTTTGCATCCCATTCTTCTTCTCAACATCATCAATGACAACCACCGATCTGTTTTCTGTTATTATATATTAAAATGCATATTTCAGAAATGTATACAAATATAATACTTTCTTCTTGCCCTGCTGCTTTCTCTTGGCATAAGGATTTTGAGAACCATCTATGTTTTGCTTTTGTTATGTGGCTCAGTTGAATGTGTCAAAAGTTCCTTTTAATTGTTGAGTAGCATACTATTATTTATCCATCCACCTTTTATGGACGTTTGGGTTGTTTCCATGTTTTGAACACTAAAAATAAAGCTATATAAGCATTAATGTAACACATTTTTGTGGGAATATATACTTACATTTCTCCTGGATAGTTACCTACAGGTAGAAAAAGTCAAATGTAGTTGAATGTTTAACAGTTTAAGAAATTGCTGAACTATTTTCTAAGGTGGTTGTGCTATATTTTACATTCTCATAAGCAGGGCAGAAGTAGCTCTCAATTCCTCACCAAAATTTATATTGTTAGTTTTTGTTTTGTTTTTCTTCTTGATGTTGTTTTCTGATTTATTATTTCACCCATTCTAAAGTGTATCTAGTACTATCACATGGTGGCTTTAATCTGCATTTTCTTGACAACTAATGATAATGAGAATCTTCTTATGTGCTTATTCATCATACACGTCATACTTCTTTTGTATAGTTTTCACTGTTGCACATTTTATAACTGAATTTTATTATTGGATCATAAGAATTCTTTATATTATGTTTACAAATTCATTGTCTGATATATGTTTTGTTTATATTTCTCCAGTATATGCCTGTGGTTTTTCATTTTTAACAATGTCTTTTAAACACCAAATTCTGTTTTAATTAATTTTTATAAAGCTCGATTTATTGATTTTTAAAAGATGGTTTGTGTTTTTTTGTGTGTGTTATATCTAAGAAATCTTTGTCTACTCCAAGGTCACAATATCATTCTCCTATTTTTCTTCCTCAAATTAAGGTTTTAATTTTAATCCTACAATCCACCTCAAGTTAATTTTTGGCTATGCTGTGAGCTAAGGGTTTATATTCATATCTTAGCACTTTTGTCAAAAAATTGACAATATACTTTGTGTAACTAATTCCTGACTCTCTTTTTTGTTTCAATAATGTATAATATCCACGTGTCAGCAGTACCAAGCCATTTTGATCACTGTGGCTTTATATAAAGTTTGAAATTCATCCAGGTAATATCCTCAAATTTACTCTAACTTAAAAAATTGCTTTAAGATTATTCTAGGTCTTTTATATTTCCACATACATTTAGAATCAGCTTATAAATTTCTATAGTAAACCTAGCTATGATTTTGAGAGAGACTATATTGAATTCTGCAGATCACTTGGGGGAAGAACTGCCTTCTTAAAAATACTGATAACTCCTATCACGAACATGGCATATATCATTTATTTATTTTTAATTTTTTAACAGATATATAATATAAAATTCCCATTTTGGCCATTTTAAATATGCAATTCAATGATGTTAATTACATGCTCAATGTATGCTAACATCATCATCATCCATTACCAAAGCTTTCATCACTCCAAACAGAAATTCTGTACCCATTAAGTAGTAACCCTCCCTTCCTCCCTTTCTCCCTCCCTCCAGGTACCACCAATGCTACCAGCTGAGTAATACAAGCCAGGCACAAAAGGAAAAGCATCGTATGATTCCATTTATATGAAATATCTGGAATAAGAAAGTTCATATTTGTCTGTTTTTAACTTCTCTAAGAAATGTTTTATAATTTTCAGTTCAGAGATACTAAATTTATTTTTTTAGTTTTTCCTGAGCTTTTTATATTAGATCACATATACACACAGATAGGTAGATAGATGATAAATAGATAAGATTTAATTTTCCAATTCTTTGCCACTATTGTGTAAAAATTAAACAGATTTTTTCATATGTAATTTATATCTTGGCCTTCACTAAAATCATACAGTTCTAGTAGTATTTTTTTTCTAGTAGTTGTTGTAATGACTCCCTAGGATTTTCTATATAAATAATTTTCTCATTTGCAATTAAGCAAATTTTCATTCCTTCCATTCCAATCTTTTCTTCATTTTATTACTTTTCTTTATTTTAATGCAATGGCTATGACCTCCAAATGGTAAGGAATACAAGCAGTGAAAGCAGAATTTTTGCCTTGTTCCTTATCATGGGGAGAAACGACTGTCTTTCACCATTAAGTATGATATTAGTGGTAATTTTTCATAAATCATCTTTATCAGCTTGATGAAGTATACTACAACCCATTTTTTTCTAAGAGTTTTATCATGAATAGGTGTAAAATTATTATTATTCATCTGTTAAAATGATCTTAGTAATTTCATATCATTTCTCTCCTTCTTAAATATTGTCATTACACTGATAAATTTTCAAACACTATACAACACCTTGAATTCCTGGAAGTAATTCCAGTCTGTTATGTGTATTTTTCTTATTCTACTGTTGACTTCTATTTGTTTTGCTAATATTTCATAAAGATATTGCATCTATATTCATGAAGGATATTGGTCTCTAATTTCCTTTTCCTCTTTCTCTTCATCTTCCCTTCTCCTTCTCCTCTTTATCTTTCCTCTCTTCTTTCTTCTCTCATCCTTTTTTCCTTATTTTTGTAATGTCTTTGTCAAGTTTTAGAATTAGGGTTGTGCAGAAAAACAATTTTTCTAGTGCTCCATTCTCTCCCTTTCCCTCTCAGTCTTTTGTAAATTTGGTATTGTTTCTTACTTAAATTTTTGTAATAATACACCAGTGAAATAATCTGAATCTAGAATTTTCTTTTTGGAAGATTATCAGTAATAGATTCAATATCTTTAAAAGATATACAGAAGTCGTGACTTTTTGGGTTTGTTTGCAATGCATTTTTTCATGAAATTTGTCCATTTTACATTTTACTTAAGCCGTGAATTTGTTGACACAATATTTTCATGGTATTCTCTTATCCATTTAATCTCTGTAGAATTTTGTAATGAGAACTCCTTTTTAAATATTTATTTGATAATGCCTTATTTTACTACTCTCTTTTTTTCTTGATCATTCTAGATAGGAATTTGTTAATTTTGATGATCTTTTCAAAGAACAACTTCTGGGCTTTATTAATATTAAAATAATTTTTAAATTTCTCTATGATCAGTCTGCTTTTGATGCTGTTGATTTCTATTTCTAGTTCTTTTGCTATTACTTCACTTTTTTCTAGCTTCGTGAGAGAAACTTTGGGTCATTAATGTTTAAACTTTCTTATTTTCAAATATTGACATTTAATTAAGCTTCCCTTTTAATACCAGATTAGAGGGATTTTAACACAATGGATTTTCTTTATTATTCAGTTAGAAATATTTTCTAGTTTCCCTTGCTAATGACAGTTTGATCCATGAATTATTTAAAAATTTGTACCTTAATTTCCAGGTGGTTGATGTTTTCTGAGATACCTTAATTTGATTGATCAGATAGTTCTTTTGTGGTAAAAAATATATACATATACTCTCAATTATTATGATCCTTTAGTATTCATTGAGAGTTGTTCTATGACTCAGCATATGGTTCTTATAGGCGACTCTCCCATGAGAACTTGAAAAGTGTTCGTCTACACAGGGGTATTAGATCCAGATGATTGGCAGTGTTGTTCAGTTCTTCTATGGCTTCAGTGATTTTCGTCTATTCATTCTAAGAATTACTGGCAGGGGAGTCCTAAAATCTGCTTATAATTGTTGTGGAGGTATTTATTCCTCCCTTTACAATGGTCAAGTTTTCTTTATCAGGACCCAGCTAGTCAGTAAGCTTAGGTGCAGGCAGCAGGGGAACAGTGTGGTGGTAAACAAAGGGTGTGAGGACCTGGGATCTTCATTCAGGGGTCACTCATAGATGTAGGATTGGTTTAAAAAAAAAAAAAAAGGTGTTTACCTTTCTCTCAACTTCATTTTCCACAATTTGTAAAATTTAGGGACTACTGCCTGCCTCCTGGCCGAGGGAGAGCATTAAATGAGAAAGCACGCATAGATACTAAGCATGAACAATTAAAGAGAATTTTAAATCTTCATCTTTCCTGGTCTTCACAGTCTTGGCAACTGCTGATGTTGCACTAACCGGTCTGTGCTGGTTTGAATCTGTTGTATACCCCAGAAAAGACAAGTTCTTTAATCCTCCTTCAGTATTGCTGGGTGAGAACTTTTTGATTGTTTCCATGGAGATGTGACTCACCCACTTGTGGTTAGATGGTGTCCATGGAGCTGCGTCTCTACCCATTCAAGGTGGGGTTGCTTAAGGGAACCATTTTGGATAAAGCTTTAGTGCACACAGAACAAACAAAGCCTACAGAACTGACAGAGCCCTGGGAAGCCGCTGAAGTTTCTTGGAGAGAAAGCGAGCAGACGTTGCCAAGTACCTTTCCAGATGAGAGAGAAACCCTGAACATCACTGGCCTTCTTGAAACAAGTTATCATTCCCTGGATGTCTTAATTTGGGCATTTGCATAGCCTTGCCTTAATTTGGGCATTTTCACAGGCTTAGAACTATAAACTTGCAACTTAATAAATTCTCCTTTGATTGAGAAAAACTTCTGCACTGAAAAGGGGAAGAGAGAAATGAGACAAAATCAAGTGTCATTGGCTGAGAGATTTCAGAGTCGAGAGGTTATGCTGGAGGTTATTCTTACACATTATGCAGGTGTCCGCTTTTTAGTTTAAGGTGTATTAGAGAGGCTAGAGAGAAGTGCCTGAAACTGTAGAGCTGTGTCTCAGTAGCTATGTTTTTTGAAGATGATTGTATAATGATATAGCTTTTGCAATGTGACTGTGTGATTGTGAAAATCTTGAGTCTGATGCTCCTTTTATCTACAGTATAGATAGCTGAGTAAAAAATATGGATTAAAAACAAATAAATAATAGGGAGGACAAATGTTAAAAAATAAAATAAATAAATTCCCCTTTTTAAAAGCCAAATATATATAGATATCTTACTGTATAAAATTATTGCCTCCTCTAGTGTTACATTATTTATATATATTGCATGTACATATGATTCAAATTTCAGCAATATTATACTTTTGCTTTAAGAATTCACATATAAAGAACTTAAGAGGAAGAAGTAATCTGCTTTTATCATATATTTACCATTTCTGAAGCTCTTTCTTCATTCTTGCAGACCTGTATTTCTCTCTTGTATCATTTACCTTGTTAGTATAATATTGTTTAGAATTTCTTGTACAGTACAACTGCTGCTGACAAATTGTCATAATTTTCATTTATCTAAAAATGTCTTTATTTTACCTTCTTTATGAAGGCTATTTTCTTGGGATACAGAGTTGTCACTTCACCTGTTTTTTTTTTCCTTTTAGCACTTCAAAGAGATTTTCCACCATCTTCTGGCTTCCCTGGTTTCCAATGATATAATCTGCAATCTTTTGAAAATTTATTCCCTTCTACACATTCTTTTCTTCTATGTGCTTTCAAGTTTTATTTCTTTGTTCTTGATTTCAGTAGCCTCTTGATTATGTGTTCAGGTGTGGTTTAATTTGAATTTATCCTGAGCTTCTTGAATTTATAAATTTATATATTTCACCAAATTTAACACATTTTGCCATCAATTATTCAAACACGTTATTTCTGTTCTACTTCTCAAACTCCAAATATATACATATATGGAATTTTAATGTTGTACTACGGGTCCCTGAACGTTTTTAATTAATATTTTCACTTTTTTTCAGACTGAATGATTTCTGTTCATTAACTTTTTTTTTGTATGCTGTATGGCGGGGTCACATTTCATTATTTTTCCATGTGAATATCCCATTACTACAGCACCATTTGTTGAACTTTTCAGTTTTTTTGTTTGTTTGCTTTGTTTGTTTATTTGTTTGTTTTGGAAAGTGCATGGACTGGGATTTGAACCCAGATCTCCTGCATGGCAGGCAAGAATTCTACCACTGAACTACCCTTGCACCCCTTGTTGATGTACGTTTATATCCACTAACTGGATTTGTTGTCATCGCCATTCTGCTATTGAGGTCATTAAGCGATTTTTCAATTGTGACATGAAATATTTCAGTTCAAATTTTTTTTCGTTTTTTTGTAAAAAATATGGAATGCTTCATGAATTTGCATGTCATCCTTGCACAAGGGCCATGCTAATCTTCTCTGTATCGTTCCAATTTTAGTATATGTGCTGCCGAAGCAAATACCAGTTCAATTTTTTTTTTTAATTTTTATTTAGTTGTTTTTTTAGCTTCTATTTCTTTGCAAATGATATGTGCTATCTTTACATCCATTTAAATTCTGCTTTTTTACAGCTCATGGATAGTTATAATTATAGTTATAATAACAGTGTTAATACTGTTTATTAGCTCCAACATCTTGGCTATCATATTTTTTTATCTGTTGTCATTTTATAATGGATCACATTTTCCTCATTCCTTGCATGTTGAGTAAATTTGTATTTTATCCTGAACACAGAAAAGTTATGTTTTGTAGATTCTGGTTTCCATGATATGTTTCTGAAGACCACCAATATTTTATTTTAGCATCACCAAAGTTAGGCTTAGACCGTAAGTTTGGTCTCACATTCTATGAACATAGTTGAAGTCTTATTTCAGTTTCTGAGCCTTTGTTATGCTAGTTCATGTGTACTGTATGTTTGTGTGGTTCAGAGGTTAATTTGAAGCTTTTGTGTCACCAAATTTTTGCTCTGTTGGATTATGTTCGCCCCACATATGTAAGATTTAAGGCGTAGGCTGAGAAATAAGTGGGTGGCTCATCTCCTAGTTCATAATTCAAAACCTTTGCTGCACTGTTGGTACTGTCCCATTTGTCCCTTGTATGCATGGCTCTGGGCCAAGTCTAAGATTTTCGTGGTTTCATACTTAACCATTGGGGTAGTCTCCTTTTTTCTCTCCCCTCTTGGAATCTCCTTCAGTGTCTCCCAGGCCCAATGGACTGAAACATGGCAGGACGTCCATCAGAGTCTTAGTCACATATGCCTGTGTTGCTCCATGACTGGGGAGCACCCTTGGATAAAGCTGTAAGAGGAAAAGAAAAAAACTGGAAAACTCATGCCTGAATGAGGCATTTCTTCAAACTTTACCACTTATCTACGATGTTTAGGTGGCTTAGTTTTCAGAGCCTACATGTAGTTTTTATGAGTATTGTCCAAAGTTTACAGTTTCAATCAGCAAAATGGATGGGTACAGAAAGCATTTATAACCATAGTGAAACTAGAACTACTGAGGTAATCTCAAGATACCAAGAATATGCTCTCACCCAAATTCAGTGTGTTACTCTTTATGCGTTCAGAGTTAACTAAACTGAAAAATATGTACGTGCAGTTGGGAGAAGTGCTGAGAATGGGTAAGAATCTTCTGACTAATCCCTAGAAATATCTATTCTTAATTGTAACTTTGTTACTAATATTGCACTTCATCTTTAGATTCAGAGAAAATACTTTTATTCTCTATCCCTATCTGCTCTTCTCTCTGGTTTCTCCACCATCTTGGAGCCTCAGTCATTTTCTCAATGTCATAATTATGAGGAGTTCTACTACAAACTATTTCTCGGAAATTATTTGTTTTGTCAACTCCCAGATTGACTCAATCTTCTTCCAAGGGTATGATCTGCTTAGATCCTCTTACTTGAAGTCTATTTAGAAATCAAGTCTACTCTTCTCCATCCCAAATCTCCTTGCCCCATTATTTATCATTATTATCTTAATTTTTCATAGACATTTCAGACAAAATCTAAGACTAACAACCAGAAATCCATGTCAACTCACTTATTCCAATGGCGGAAAACTGGAGCCCACTTACTTTTTTCATTCATTTATTCAGTTCCTATTTATTGACATCATAACTGCTTTCATGCCCTGTACTTGGTGCTACAAATACCAAAGAGCAGCATGATCAGATGGGACAAAACAGTTATATTTAAGGTATTTTTGAAATAGCCAAATGACAATGTCAAGTAGGAAAGAGGATAAATATAATTTCATACCATAGCTGATGCTGATTAGACAGAAAATAAAATTCCTGAAGATGAATCTATAAATATGATAAGAGAAGATGCTTCAGAATCATATATGATCTAGTCAAAAACAGGTAATTACCTGCTTAATGTTGGGTACATCCTTCTGCTTAATCCAAGATTTGCATTACTAAATGGCCATACCCTGTTTCTTTACAATAAAAATTGTCTTAACACAATCTTCTAGGAAATTTGTGACCAATGATACTATTTCAGCAAAATAAAAGGATCAATAGAGAAATTTAGGATTAACTCAGAATCAGGGGAAAGAAAGGTACAAGATGAAGGATCTGAGTGCCATAATCTGGATTATGAATAAGGAAGGAATCTTAGAATTTAATATTCAAAACCAGAATCAAAGCCCAGAAGAGGTTAGAACAAGGTGTCAAACATCAAAAAATGCATCAAAATCTGAAATAAATGGCTGTTCTCAACCTGCCTTGCAGCGTAACAACTGGGAGCATAGCCCAGATTTAGTAAAGGGTTCTTAGATTTTAAAATGTGGACTTCACAAGTTAGTTTAATCCAAGTAATTTTGCCTTTAAATTCCTCCTTTATTCAATCACTTAAAAGCTAACTGAAATCTAAGTGTTCTACTTACCACAAATATTACAAAATCATAGAAAGAATGCAAAAAAAATTTCAGTTTACTGTCTATACCAAGCATAT
>PVIY010009888.1:0-70800 GCA_004026745.1 Myrmecophaga tridactyla | reverse complement strand
ACATACATTCCACACATGGTGTACAATCAATGACTCACAGTAATACCACATAGTTGTGCATTCATCACCATGATCATTTTTCAGAACATTTGAATCACTCCAGAAAAAGAAATAAAAAGGAAAAAAACCCTCATATATCCTATACCCCTTACCCCTACCTCTCATTGACCACTAGTATTTCAATCTACCTAATTTATTTTACCCTTTGTCCCCACATTATTTATTTATTTAGTTAGTTATTATCCATATTTTTACTCATCCATCCATACCCTGGATAAAAGGAGGAACAGACACAATCCCACAGTCACATTGTAAAAGTTATATCTTTATACAATCATCTTCAAGAATCAAGGCTGTTGGGACACAACTCAATTGTTTCAGGTACTTCCCTCTAGTCACTCCAGTACACCATAAACTAAAAAGGAATATCAATATAATGCATAAGAATAACCTCCAGGATAACCTCTTGACTGTGTTTGAAATCTCTCATTTAGTCTCATTTCTCTTTCTCCTTTTGGTCAAGAAGTCTTCCTCAATCCCTTGATGCTGGGTCCTGGCTCATCCCAGAAATTCAAACCCATATTGCCAAGGAGATTTACACTCCATGGGAGTCATGTCCCATGTAGGGGGGAGGGTATATAGGGGGAAGCCAACTGATGATTGAACTAGAGAGAAAGGCCACATCTGAGTAACAAAAGAGGTTTTCTGGGGGTGACTCTTATACCTAATTTTAAGTAGGCTTAGCCTATCCTTTGCAGTAATAAGTTCTGAATCAGTTTTGATCACTCATATTTTCTATAAACTATACATTTAAAAAGGGTTTTAACATTTAACTGAAAATATTCTAAATATTTAAAATATTTTTTATTACTAAATTAATAAACATTTATTGTAGTAGATTATAAAAATGTTGAAACTTAATAGGTAAATATCACTCATAATCCTAATACTCAGATCCATCATGTGACTTTTGGTATTTATTCTTTCAGTTTTTATTTTGTGCTTTACTCTAGAAAAGACACACATTATCCACTTTTATGTACTTTTAAGGAGTGTTCACATTTTTCACATAACCCCTATTTTTGTTTCCCACCTGCTAAAACAAATACCAGAGAATGGGTTGGCCTAAACAACTGTAACTTATTGGCTCACAGTTTTGAGGCTAAGAGGAGTCCAAAATCAAGGTGTCATCAACGTGATGCTTTCTCCTAGAAGACTGTGGGGTCCTGGGGCTGGCTGCTGGTGATCCTTGGTTCTTGGCTTTCTAGTGACATGGCAGTGAGCATGGCAGCTGCTGCTGGCTTCTCTGGGTCCGTTCACTTCCTGCTTCTTCCTGTGGCTCTCTCTCTGTCTGGAGTTCATTCTGCTCACAAAGGACTCCAGTAATAGAATTAAGATCCAGCCTAAGTCAGCTGGGTCACATCTGAAGTATTCTCATTAAATGATCCTATTTACAATGGGTTCACACCCATAGGAATGGATAAAGTTTAAGGACATGTTTTTCTGGGGCCACTAAACCTCTCAACCCATAAATACAGAAAGAGGCTTTGCTATGTGTCCAGCACTCTGCTAAGTGTGCATTAGATACACAAGAGGAGGAAAAGTTATAATTTCTTCCCTTGAGGCGCTTGTCCTAATATTGGGGAAACATGGCATACAACTGAGCAATTCAATTCCACGAATCTCTCTCGGGAGCTGGTTCCGATCTAGGCTCTGCTGCTTATGAGCCATATGCCTGGGCAAATCACTTATCCTCTCTGTGCCTTAGTTTCCACATCCATAAAATGGGGTAGTAGTGCCAACTCCATAGGGTTATGAGGAGTAAATGAGTTAATCCACCCGAAGGATTTAGAGCAGTGCTTGGTCCATGCTGGCTGCACATTAAGTGTTAGCTGTTATTGGTGCCTACCTTGCTGCTGCCTTGCAATTGTCGTGGCTATTGTCTCTCAGTCACCATTTGTTCAGAGCAGGGATTGTGGCTGTGAGGAAAACAAAGCAGTCTTTTCCCAAAGGGCAAGAGTAGGGTGAGCGCTTTCAGGAAAACTCAAAGTGCTCCAGGGTTCTGAGGATGGAGGGGCCATACTGGTTTGGAAAAGGTAGCATTTGAGTCAAGTCTAAGGGAGTGGGTGGACTTTTCACTGACAGTGATGGGAGGGAGATGAGAAGGTATTTGGAATGAGCCTGGCGTATACAGGGACAGAGAGGAAAAATAGGCCTGATTGGAATAGAGGAGGCATGCCAGGAAGTAATGGAATGCCAAGCTGACTGGGCAATAATAGTACTTACTAACATTTATTGAGTGCTTATTATGTTCCAGACTGTTTTTTTGGGGGGAGGGGCTCTTTTCTTTTTTTGAGGGGTGGTGGTGGTGGTGGTGGTGCATGTTCCGGGAATCAAACCTGGGTCTCTGGCATGGAAGGCGAGCATTCTATCACTGAACCACACGTGTACCCTCTAGGCTGTTTTATATATATGAACTCTAATCCTTGGGGCAGTAATCTTGTGAGGTATGTCTTCATTTTACAGCTAAGGAAACTGAAGTGCAGATAAGTAAAATACTGAAGGAAGATGTGGAGCAGGATTTGAACCCAGACTGATATGCTCTGGAGTGTGTTCATTTAACTGTACTTTGCTATATACCAGACTGGGTGCATCTAGCGAGCATCTCATAGACAGCTAGAGACACCCCTGAGCAGGGAAGTGAACAGACAAAAGCTGTGTTTGTGGGGGTAGCTGGTAGGGATGTAAGCATTTCCTATTGCTTGGAGCTCTGGCTGAGGTCCATGAGTGACAAAAGTCCCCACATACTTCAGGGACTAGACACAGATGGAGGATTTGCCAAGGGAGGTTGAAGAGGTCCTGAAATACAATCCCGTAACCCCTGTCCAGTTACGGGAAAGAGAAGGCAGGAGGGTTGGAGAGAGGGTGCAGGAGGATGTCTTTTTAAAGCATGCTAAGCCTTCCTCATCTACTTCCAGCCTAGGGGAGGGTTTCATGAGACTATCAGCAGAGAGAGGGGGAATCAATCAGGAAGGGAGAATGGTATCTCATCCCCTATTCCACCTGCATGTGTGGAAGAGCAAAATGGTGGACAGGTGAAGAAAAAGTGCCCCTCCTTGCTCATAGCAAATTTCTGAACTGGGGTCAGGTCAGAACTGGTAGAGAGGAGGAAAGAGATTGAAATTTTGATTTTAATCCAGCCAGACTTTTAAAAAATCTGGAAATGAGGCAATGTTAATGTGCTGGTCTGAATCTGTGGTGGACCCCAGGAAAGACATGCCCTTTGATCCTCATTCAATATTGCTGGGTGGGAGCATTTTGATTGTTTCCATGAAGATGTGCCCACCCAATTGTGGGTGGTAACTTTTGATTAGATGATTTCCATGGAGGTGTGTCTCCACCCACTGAAGGTGGAGTTGAATCATTTAAAAGAGGAAACATTTTGGAGAGAGGCCCTTTAGGTAGACCCATGAGAAAGCCAGCAGACGCCGCCATGTTTGCCATGTGCCCTTCCAGCTGAGAGAGAAACGTCGAACGTTGTCGGCCTTCTTGAACCAAGGTATCTTTCCCTGGATGCCTTAGATTGGACATTTCTATAGATTTGTTTTAATTGGGACACTTTCTTGGCCTTAGAACTGTAAACTAGCAACTTATTAAATTCCCCCTTTTAAATGCCATTCTGTTTCTGGTATTTTGTATTCCGGTAGCTAGCAAACTAGAACAGTTAATGTCCCAAAATGACTAGAAAAGCTATGGGATACACCTGTGGTATTGTCCAGAAGCAGGAAAGGAAGCTCTAACACCAAAGGATGGGAGAAAAATAAATGTTTCCTAGTGCATCTCACTATATCCACCCTGTTCAAAAATACTAGGTACATGTTTCTGTTGAAAACTTTTATATGTCTTCTATTATGATTGAAGCCACCTCAGTCCTGCAGCTTCTCCTCATTGAAACCATTTCCATCTTTTGGGTCAAGTGAGCTACATTTTGTGTTACATGGAAATGAAAGATAGTAACTCCTTGGGGATCTAGCATGTAAAGAGACATGTAACTGAGAAGTGAATGTGACAAATAGTGTAGGTTTACCCTTAAAGCATCCAGTATTTCAAAAAAGCATGTATAACCATTTTTATAACAATCTTTCTAAAATGTACTATGCCTTGCTTCTGGGTTTCTTTTTGTTTAAGAAGAGCATTGCACACCATCATGCAGAATCTAGAATTTTCTTCAATGTGAGTTATCATTTTAAATGTCAGTTATTATACTTATTGTGTTTGTGAGTGAGAGCCTGAGGGTGACTCTGTGGCTCTCTAGCAGAATAAAGCATAAGGACTTGGCTATTATTAACAATGAAAGGCCAGCAGGCTTCACTGCGTTCCTTCCCAGGGAGCTGGGTAATGAGGGAGGAATCCCTACTGGCTGCCTGGGGCCAGCGCCCTCCAGGAATTTATGGCCAGGAAACAAACAATACGCTTGGGTTAATGGTGAAAAGGAAAGACAAGAACTTCAGGAAGGGCAAGAGCATCAGTAAAATAAAAGCTCAAACCTGAGAGTGGTTAATGGTATGAGTCTGAGTCCTAGGTTCAAATTCCCAAGGTACCACTTACTGGCTGCTTGACCTTGCTCAACCTCGCTGCGTCTCAGCTTTTCCAACTGCAAAACAGGGATGATGACAGTATCTCATAGGGTTGTTATAAAAATTAATGCGATTTCAGAAATAATTTCTTATTTTTGTTTTGTATTGCTCACATCCCCCCTTGTCCTCCCCACACTGTTACTGTTTTACCATGCTGTTTTGGTTTGCCAAAGTTGCCGGAATGCGATATACCAGAAGTGGGACCTTCTTGACCAATAGGGAAAAGAGAGAAATGAGACAAAATAAACTTTCAGTGGCTGAGAGATTTTAGAGTTGAGAGATTACCCTGGAGGTTATTCTTATGTATTATATAGACAACCCTTTTTAGTTTACTGTGTATTGGACTGGCTGGAGGGAAATACCTGAAACTGTAGAACTGTGTTCCAGAAGCCTTGATTTTTGAAGATGATTGTATAATGATATAGTTTTTACAATGCAACCGTGTGATTGTGAAAACCTTGTGTCTGATGCTCCCTTTACCCAGGGTATGGACAGATGAGTAAAAAAAATTAAGAAATGGGGGGGAGGATAGTAAAAAATTGGGTAGATTGAAATACTAGTGGTCAATGAGAGGGAGGGTAAGAGATATGGGATATATGAGTTTTTTTCTTGTTATTTCTTTTTCTGGAGTGATGCAAATGTTCTAAAAATGATCATGGTGGTGGGAGACCCATGTTCAATTCCTGGACCATGCACCCCCCCCAAAAAAAATCATAAAAATGAAGAAACTTCTTAGGGTGCAAGGGTAAGTTCAGTGTAGAATTCTCATCTGCCATGTGGGCGACCTGGGTTCAATTCCTGGCCCGTGCACTTCCCAAACAAACAAGCAATCAAACAAACAAAAACCCAACCAAACAAAAATTCAACAAATGGTGCTGTAATAAGGGGATACTCACATGGAAAAAGAATGAAATGTGACCCTCGCCATACAGCAAACAAACAAACAAAAAGACCACGGTGTAACTACACAGCTATGTGATGATACTGTGAGCCATTGATTGTATGCTTTGGATGGACTGTATGTGCGTGAAGATACCTGAATAAAAATATTTTATTCAGTGGGGATTTCTTAGCATACAAGTTTACATACAAAAGTCCAAATTAAGGTAGCAACAGGATGATGCCTGAACTCTGAAGTCTAGCTACTGGCAAGTTTGGGCTCCTCTGTCACATGGGAAGGCACATGGTAGAGTCTTCTGGTCCTTCTCTCCTAGGTTTCATTGATTCCAGCTTCTGGCTGCTGCACTTCTCGGCTTCTCTGGGTGCTTCTCTGAATTTCATCTCTTAGCTTCTGTGTATGTTTTATCATCTTATACAGGACTACAGTAAAAGGATTAAGACCCACATTGAATGAAGTGGGTCACATCTCAATTGAAATAACCTAATCAAAAGGTCCTACCCACAATAGATCTACACCTAAAGGAATGGATTAAAAGAACATAAAACTTTTCTGGGGTATATAACTTCAAACTACCACACATGTTTAGTTTAAATTCTTGGTTCTTCTCTTTCCCATGCTCTGTTTCCAATGCTATAATACTGTTCCCCCCCCACCTTTTTTTTTTTTTTTTTTTTTTTACTAAGGCCTATTTACTGGGCTCTTTGGAGGCATATTTCTCTGTGGTATTGACAGCTCTGTCCGGTAATGAGTATTACAAAGGGCTTAAGGCCAGGCCATGGGAAGCACCAGTCTCTGTGAAATTTTAGGGAAGGGGACAGGGTAACCCCTGAGGGAGAGAACTCCAGGTATTTCAAAACTGCTTATCATCTAACATGCCAGTTGACCTCAAAACTCCTGGGAAGAATGATCTCCCTCAGGTTGTAGCCCCTCAGCTCCAGAGGTCTGGAGGCAAGAGTGCAGGAGGGAGTGCCTGAGAGTGTTCTGCGTCTGCCTTCAGTTCATCCTCTAGCAGGACCAGGCACCTCCCCTCTCCACTTACATGGGGGAACCTGCCCTGGCAGGAGGGCTGTAGCTGGCTTCTGAATGGAGGGTTTGGTGGTGAGTGTCCAAGGTCGCACGAGGGAAGAGCAAGAATTCAAAAGCTTTTCTTCTATTTGTGTTCATCTAGCTGCGTCCAGTGCAGTCTACAATTTCTCATGGGACCCCTTTCCTCCACCAGTTCAAGCCAGCTGTTAGCCTTCTTACTTTTGTTAATTCCAGAAGTTCATGTTTCTTTCCCATTCTATAATTTCTCCAATGTTAATTGGAGAGAGGATGCCAGTAACTCTTGCTACTGCTCCATTTGAGCAGGAACCAAGTGAATTAAATTAATTCTTAACTGTAAAGTGCTTAGAACTGGATCTGGTATGAAGTCACTGCTCAATAGATGTTAGCCATTAAAACAAAAAAAAGTAAATTAAAAAAACCAAAGAAGTAAATAAAACAATTTTGAATTTAAAAACAAAACAACAAAAAACAAAAACAAAAACAAAGGAGTAACAGATGCACAAAGAACTCCCCAAATCTGCTGACTTTAATAAATACCTTTTCCTACTGAAATTCTCTGCAAAATCTAAGCTGCTTGTGTTGATTCTAGCTTCCTCAGGGTGGAGGTTTCTTGGCTATGAAGTCATGACTTCTAAGAAAGACTCAGTGGGAACTGATTGGTGCAATCAGTTTTTATTCTAGGAGCAATGGAAAGTGTTGAAGTATTTTAGGTACATGAGTAGAAAAGTGACACGAATAGATTTGCAGCTTGAAAATATCACTTTGCTGTGTGCAGTGCTAATTGAAATGAGTCAGAATTGATGTTGGTAGACAGAGAGCTGACATACAAGACCAGTTGTTCTCCAGCATAGAAAAAAATTTTTTGGTTGAGTTCTCCCTGGGACAACTTCTAAAATATCAGTATAAGTGATTTATTAAGAGTAATATGATATACAACTTAAAGTGTAATCACTAACTCAGGTTCCCAAACTACTTTTTTTAAAAAGTTTTTTATTCTTAAATATAACATATATGCAAAGGAAAGAAAGAAAAAGCAACGATTTTCAAAGTACACTTCAACAACTAGTTACAGAACAGATTTCAGAGTTTGTTATGGGTTACCATTCCACTATTTCAGATTTTTCCTTCTAGCTGCTCCAAAACACTGGAGGCTAGAAGAAATATTTTCTTTCTTTCTTTCTTTTTTAAATAACATATATACAAAAAAGCAATAAATTTCAAAGCACATTGCAACAATTAGTTGTAGAACAGATTTCAGAGTTGGTATGGGTTACAAGTCCACCATTTTAGGTTTTTACTTCTAACTGCTCTAAAATACTGGAGACTAAAAGAAATAACAATATAATGATTCAGCAATCATACTCGTTTGTTAAACCCTACCTTCTCTGTATAACTCCACCATCATCTTTGATCATTGGGGCTGTTGATAATATGGGATAGGGGATGCAACAGTTGATGTTCTGGAGAGAATGGCCTTTCTGCATTTCAGGACTTATCTGGACCAGGGACCCATCTGGAGGTTGTAGGTTTCTGGAAAATTACCCTGGTGCATGGAACCTTTGTGGAATCTTATATACACCCTAGGTGTTCTTTAGGATTGGCAGGAATGGTTTTGGTAGGGGGTTGGCAAATTATGGCAGACAGCAATGTATAACTGAAGCTTGCATAAAAGTGACCTCCATACTAGCCTCTCGACCCTATTTGAACTCTCTCAGGCACTGATACCTTATTTGTTACATTTCTTTCCCCCCTTCTGGTCAGGATGGCATTGTTGATTCCATGGTGCCAGGGCCAGACTCATCCCTGGGAGTCTTCTCCCATACTGCCAGAGATATTTTCATCCTTGGATGTCATGTCTCACATGGGGGGGGGGGGAGGGCAATGATTTCACCTGCAGAGTTGGGCTTAGAGAGAGAGAGGTCACATCTGAGCAACAGAAGAGGCCCTCTGGAGGTGACTCTTACGTATACCTATAGGTAGTCTAAACTTATCTGCTACATACATAAATTTACAAGAGCAAACCTCAAGATCAAGGGCTTGGCCTATTATTTTGGGTGTCCCTAATGTTTGACACAGTATCAGGGATTCCCCCAGTGGTAAAGTTTAATAGTTCCATATTTTTTCTTCCATCCCTCAAGGGACTTTGCCAATATTTTTTTTTATTATCTGCTTAATATACTCTGGGATTTATATTAAGATGTATAGGATTAAAGGCCCTCATTTTTATTCTGGTTTCCCTGTGTTTGGATTGTTTAAATGATCTATACAGACAGCTTGAATTAGACTATGTGCTACAGAAAATTTAGGTTCTGGACAAAATAAATGTTTCTTCCTTTGGTCTTAGAGTTTTTTTTATTTTTATTTTTTGAAATTTCCCTTTTGCTCTGAATTGCCTAGCCTAGGTTTCTTTCCATATTAGTAGTCTCGGTCCTTGGTACCAGAATCACGGTGCATAGCAGCATCATTGGCATCACCTGGGAGACTATTAGAAACACAGACTCTCAGGGCCTGCCCTAGACCACATGAATTAGAATCAGCATTTTTACAGCAACCCAAGATGATTCATTCGCACACTAAAGTTTGGGAAGCAATGATTCTAGACCACTAATGCTTTTCAATGACTTCAGGAACACAATTTATGGAATCAGTATGCTAATGGTGAATGTTTGGTTGTTTCCTTTTAAAAATATGTGTATTTTTTGAATTACAAAGACACCAAGGAAGCATTCCTCTGTGTGCGTGTGTGTATGTGCGTGTGTGTCCTTGCAGGCTTGTGCAAATCTTTCACAAGGACATTGTAGTCATTTCCCAAGGTTGCCATCACAAAATACCAGAAACTGGGTGGCTTAAAATAATAGAAATTTATTCTCTCACTGTTGTAGAAGTTAGAAGCCTGAAATCAAGGTGCTGGCAGGGCCATGTTTTCTGAAGCCTATAGGGGAGGATCCTTCTTTGCCTCTTCTAGTTTCTGGTAGCCCAGGTATTCCATGGCTTGTGACAGCATAACTCTAATCTCTTCCCCCAAGCATATCTCTCTGTCCCCTTCTTCTTATAAGGATACCAGGCATATTGGGTTTAAAGCCCACCCTAATTCAGTATGACCTCACCTTAACTTAATTGCATCTGCAAAGACCTACAATACAGTAGCATTATTCCTATATTTCCACTGACGAGCTACCCTCACCTCATATATATTTCCAAACATTTTAAGTTCAAACCTTGTTATACATTCTGAACATATTAGGTTACCACTCCCCCTTCTCTAATTCCTGATTATTTCTAGACGTCCTATATTCTATATTTTAAGACTCTGAATTTTCAAATTCTAGTTAGTTCATATTAGTGAAATCATACAATATCTGTCTTCTTGTGTCTGACTTATTTCAATCAGCATTATATCATATGTATATGCCACATTTTGTTTATCAGTTCATCTTTTGGCAATTGTGAACCTTGCCACTATGAACATCAGTGTGTAAATGACTGTTTGTGTCCCTACTCTAAGATCTTCTGGGTATATATTGAGTAGCAGATTTGTTGGGTCATATGGCAACTCAATATTTAGTTTTCTGAGGAACTGCCAAATGTCTTCCACAGTGGCTGTACCATTTTACATTTCCACCAGCAATGAATAAGTGTTCCTATTTCTCCACATCCTCTCCAACATTTGTAGTTTCCTGTTTGCTTAATAGCAGCCATTCTTATAGGGGTGACATGATATCTCATTGAAGTTTTTATTTTTATTTCCCTAATAGCTAATGAAGATGAACATCTTTTCCTGTGATTTTTAGCCATTTGTATTGTCTCTTCAGAAAAATGTATATTCATATCTTTTGCTAATTTAACTTGAGTTGTTTTTCCTTTAATTGTTGAGTTGTAGGAATTCTTTAAATGTGCTGGATAGCCAACCCTGATCAGACACATGGTTATCAAATATTTTTTCCCATTGAGTTGGCTTCCTTTTTCACCTTTTTGACAAAAGTCCTTTGAGGCACAGAAGCATTTAATTTTGAGGAGTTCCCATTTATCTATTTTTTTCCTTTCGTTGCTTTGTGCTTAAGAAGCAACCTCCTACCACTAAGTCTTGAAGACTTTCCCAACATTGTCTTCTAACTCTTAAATTTAGATCTTTTACCCAATTTGAGTTAATTTTTGTATAGAGTGTGAGGTCAGGATCCTCTTTCATTCCTTTGGATATGGATATCCAGTTCTCCCAGCACCATTTATTGAAGAGGCTATTCTATCCCAGTTCAGCTGATTTGGGGACATATCAAAAATCAAATGACCACAGATCTAAGAACCAATTTCTGAACTCTCAATTTGATTCCATTGATCAACATGTCTATCTTTGTACCAGTACCATGCTGTTTTGAACACTGTGGCTTTATAATAAGCCTTAAAGTCAGGAAGTGTAAGACCTCCCACTACATGCTTCATTTTCAGGATATTTTTGGTTATTTTTGACCCTTTTCCCATCCAAATAAATTTGAAAATGAACTTTTCCAATTGGGCAAAATAGGTCATTGGAATTTTTATTGGTACTGCATTGAATCTGTAGATCAATTTTTGGTAGAATTAATATCTTAATGACATTTAACCTTTTTATCCATGAATACAGAATGTCTTTTCACTTATTTAGGTCTTCTTTGATATTTTTTTTTTATAGGTGGAAACACCTACTTTCTTTGATTTTTTAAGGCAATGTTTCATTGTTTTCTGAGTACAGACCCTTTATATCCTTGGTTAAGTTTATTACTAGTTCTTGATTACTTTAGTGGCTATTGTGAATGGATTTTTTTCTTAATTGCTGGCTCAGTTAACTCAGTGGTGTACAGAAACACCACTGATTTTTGTGCATTGATTTTGTATCCTTGTTTATTAACTCAGGTAGCTTTGTTGTAGGTTTCTTGGAATTTTTCCAAATATAGGATCATGCTGTCTGCAGATAATGAGTTTTACTACTTCCTTTCCAATTTGGATGCATTTTCTTTTTCTTGCCTAATTGCTCTTGCAAGAACCTGAAGCACAATGTTGAATAATAGTGGTGACAATGGGCATCCTTTACTCATTCCTGATCTCAGAGGGAAGGCTTTTAGTTTTTCCCCATTGAGTATGATGTTGGCTCTGGGTTTTTCATATGTGCCCTTTATCATATTGAAGAAGTTTCCTTTGATTCCTAATTTTTGAGGTGTTTTTTTTTTATCAAGAAAGGATGCTAAATCTTGTTGAATGCCTTTTCAATAAGATCCCCTTTGATTCATTAATGTGGTATATTAATTGACTTTTTTTGTGTTGGGCTACCCTTGCATGCCTGGAATAAACACCACTTTGTTGTGATGTATAATCCTTTTAATGTGCCATTGGATTTGATTTGTAAGTATTTTGTTGAGAATTTTTGCATCTATATTCATAAGAGAGATTGGCCTGTAGTTTTTCTTTCTTGTAGTATCTTTATTAGGTTTTGGTATTAGAATATGTGCTGCTTTAAAACTGTTATGTACCTCAGAAAAGTCATGTTCTTTCAGTCCTGATTCAATATTGTATGGTGGAACTTTTGATTAAGTGGTGTCCATGAAGATGTGTCTCTGCCCATTCAAGGTGGGTCTTAATCCACTTACTGGAGTCCTTTAAGAGGAAAACATTTTGGAAAAAGCTCAGGGCCCATACAGACAGAGACATTTGGAGATGCAGAAAGAAAATGCCCTGGGGGAAGCTGTTTGAAATCAGAAGCCAAAGGACCAGCAGACACCAGCCACATGCTTTCCCATGGTGTACCATATGCCATGGCCTTTTTTGAGTCAAGGTATCTTTCTCTGGTTGCCTTAGAATGGACATTTTTATGGTTTAGAACTATAAACTTATAACTTAATAAATCCTCTTTATAAAAGCCAACCTATTTCTGTATATTGCATTCTGGCAGCATTAGTAAGCTAAAACAGATTTATATTAGCTTCATAGAATGAATTAGATAGTGTTCCCTTTTCTTCAATTTTTTGGAAAAGTTTGAGCAGAAATGGTATTAATTCTTGGAATGTTTGATAAAATTCCCTTGTCAAGCCATCTGGCCCTGGGCTTTTCTTTGCAGGTAGCTTTTCAATGACTGATTGAATCTCTTTGCTTGTGATGGACTTGTTGAGGTCTTCTTTTTCTTCCCAAATCAGTATAGGATGTTCTGTGTTTCTAAGAAATTGTCCATTTTATCTAAGTTGTCTAGTTTGTTGTATGTAGGATCCTCTTATGATGTTTTTTATTTTCTTCAGGGTCTGTGGTAAAGATCCCTCTTTCATTTCTGATTTTATTTATTTGCATTTTCTTTCTTTTTTCTCTATCAGTTTAGCTAAGGGTTTGTCAATCTTGTTGATTTTTTCAAAACAATTTTTGGTTTTATTGATTTTCTCTATTGCTTATTGTTCTCCAATCCATTTACATCTGCTTTAGTATTTTTTATTTCTTTTCTTTCACTTTCTTTAAGATTAGTTTGTTGCTCTTTTTCTAATTTCTTCAGTTGGTCAGTTAGGTCTTTGGTTTTGACTATTTCTTCCTTTTTTAACTTTTTAAAATTTTATTATTTTTTAACTTTTTTATTGTGAAATATAACATATATACAAAAAAACAATAAATTCCAAGTACATTTTAACAAGTAGTTATAGAACAAATATTAAAGTTTGGTATGGGTTACAGTGAGTTCCACAATTTTTCACTTTGTTTCTAGCTGCTCCAAGACACTGGAGACAAAAATAAATATCAATATAATGATTCAACAGTCATACTCATTTGTTAAATCCTATCTTCCCTGTTAAACTCCTCTTTCTCTCTTTAAAAAATGTTTTTGTGCAAAATAACATATATACAAAGAAGCAATAAATTTTGCAACAGCAAATTGATTACTTCATTTCCCTCAACATTTTATTAGGAAAAATTTTGAACATACAGCAAAGTTGAAAGAATTTAAAAGTGGTCATTGGTATATCCACTACTTAGATTCTGTTATTAACATTATATTATACTTTATCACATCTCTCCATCCATCTGTTCTCTTCAACCCATTTGTATTAGCTAGGGTTCTCTAGGGAAACAGAATCAGCAGGAGATATCTATAAACATAAAATTTATAAAAGTGTCTCCTGCAACTGTGGGGATGTAAGAGTCCAACATATGTAGGGCAGGCCACAAACTGGCAGCTCCAGGGAAGGTTCTCAATGAACTCTCAGGAGAGGCTGGCTGGCTGAAACAGAAAGAGTTATTGTTTCTTCTGGATCCTCCTTAAAAGTCACCCAGTGATTAGATTAACTGTCACTATTTGCAGAAGACACTCCCCTTAGCTGATTGCAAATGCTGTGGATGCAGGCAACATGGTCATGATTTAAGTCCATGAAATGTTCTCACAGCAACGGATAGGCCAGCGCTTGCCCAACCAGACAATCAGGCATCACCACCTGGCCAAGTTGACACATGAACCTGATCGTCACAGTTCATCCCTTGTCAACTTGGCAGCTATACACATCACCTTAAACCATACTTAATCTATAAATAGAAAACAAAAACAGACACATTTTTTCCTCACCTAACAATACTCAACTGTCCTGCATACAACCTGAAACACATTAAATCTTTCCAGAATAGGGTGCAAGTCTTTAGATAATATTTACTCTTAAACTTGATATCCTACAACTTAAATACCATAACATGAACAAAACCGCTTATGTCATATGATAAAGGGGATAAAATAAAGAGGAAAACAAATATATTTGATTTATGTATAAATACATAGAAGTAATTATAAAGTAAGGAAGAAATATTCATACCATTACAGTTCTCATTTCTGTAACTGATCATGTGTTCATATTTATCACTACCTTCTTCCACTACCCATTCCATGCTTCCTTTACCCTCAGCAAGCACTTCAGCTGGCCGTGGTTCTTTACCTGGTGGGGTGACCCAAACCTTCTTTCCTGAATGTGGTAGTTAGATTCAGGTGTCAGCTTGGCTAGGTGAAGGTGCTTAGTTCTATTGCTGTGGACATGAGCCAATGGCATGTGAACCTCATTTGTTGCTGATTACATCTGCAGTCGGCTAGGAGGAGTGCCTGCTGCAAAGAATGATGTTTGATTTAATTGGCTGGTGCTTAAATGAGAGAGCTCAAGGTAGCACAGCCCAAGCAGCTCAGTGTACCTCATCTCAGCACTCGCAGCTCAGCCCAGGCCTTTGGAGATACAGAAAGAAATCACCTTGGGGAAAGTTGTTGGAACCCAGAGGCCTGGAGAGAAGGCCAGCAGAGATCGCCCTGTGCCTTCCCACGTAAGAAAGAACCTCAGTTGAAAGTTAGCTGCTTTTCCTCTGAAGAACTAAAAAAATAAATCCCCTTTTATTAAAAGCCAATCCATCTCTGGTGTGCTGCATTCCAGCAGCTAGCAAACTAGAACACTGAAGTTTCAGAGCCATTGGGAGTCCTGCCTGGATTGGGCTGTTACAGTTTTCCATTGATTTTAATCACAGGTCATGGTAGTACTAAGAGACACCCTAGAGGTTCTCCCATATTCCAGGAAAACTCTTCTTTACTTCCATTGTGTAGCTGCAGTCCTGTTTCCCTCTGATAGTCAGGGTCAATCACCCCAGTCAGTAAATTGACCCCCTTCTTGGCTTGTTGATCCAGGGGCATGAGTTACCCAAAGCGACCAGGTGGCAGTCTTAGATTCCAGTTCAATGGAATCATTGTTGTTTCTCCTGGTGGAAGCACTTCCCCTTTTGGAACTAAAACCTGTAGATCAGCAGAGCTCAAGGTTGCAGGGACAGGAAGCAAAAATTTTCCTAGTGGATCACTAGGGGTAATAGTGAGTGGTACCACTCTCATTTGCACCACTCAATTCCTGGACCCATGGATCCTGGCTACAGGAGAAACAGCACCATACAGGGATGCTGATTCAGAGCATGTACAGTCTCCTGGAGAACATCATCCCAGCCCTGCAAGGTATTGCCATGTAGTTGGCATTGTAATTGAGTTTTCAAAAGGCTGTTCCACCACTTTATCAACTCAGCTGCCTCTGGATGATGTGGAACATGGTAAGACCAGAGAATTCCATGAGCATGTGCCCATTCCCACACTTCATTTGCTGTGAAGTGGTTTCCTTGGTCAGAAGCAATGCTATGTGGAATACTGTTGTAGTTAGGTTCAGGTATCAACTTGGCCAGGTGAATATGCCTAGTTTTGTTGCTATGGACATGAGCCAATGGCATGTGAAGCTCATCTCTTGCTGATTACATCTGTAGTCGGCATGGGGGGAGTGCATGCTGCAATGAATGATGTTTGATTTAATTGACTGGATGCTTAAATGAGATAGCTCAACAGAGCACAGCCCAAGCAGCTCAGCATATCTCATTTCAGTACTTGCAGCTTATTCCAGGCCTTGGAGATGCAGGAAGGAATTACTCCAGGGAATGCTGCTGGAACTCAGAAGCCTGGAGAGAAAGCCAGCAGAGATTGCCCTGTGCCTTCCTGTGTAAGAGAGAACCTCAGATGAAAGTTAGCTGCCTTTCCTCTGAAGAACAATATGTTTTTAATGAAATAAATCCCCTTTTATTAAAAGCCAATCCATCTCTGGTGTGTTGCATTCTGGCAGCTTTGGTAGACTAGAACAAATACCATGATGATGGATAAAGCATTCCATAAGTCCATGGATGGTAGTTTTGGTAGAAACATTGTGTTCAGGGAAAGCAAACCCATATCCAGAGTATGTGGCTATTCCAGTTATAACAAATCACTGCCCCTTCCATGATGGAAGTGGTCCAATGTAATCAACCTGCCACCAAGTAGCCAGCTGATCACCTCAGGGAATGGTGCCATATTGGGGGCTGAGTGTGAGTCTCTGCTGCTGACAGATTGGGCACTTAGCAGTGGCTGTAACCAGGTCAGCCTTGGTGAGTGGAAGTCCATGTTGCTGAGCCCATGCATAATCTCCATCCCTACCGCCATCACCATTTTTCATGAGCCTGTTGGGCAATGACAGGAGTTGCTGGGAAAGAGGCTGACTGGTATTCACAGAACAGGTCATTTTATCCACTTGATTATTAAAACCTTCCTCTGCTGAAGCAACCCTCTGGTGCACATTTACATGGGACACAAATATCTTCATGGAATGGGTGGAGTCACATCTCCATCTAATCAAAATAATACCCACAATTGAGTGTGTCACATCTCCATGGAGATATCCTAATCAAGTTTCCAACCTATATTATTGAACAGGGATTAAGAGAAATGGCTGCTCCCACAAGACTGTTTAGGATTAAAACATGGCTTTTCTAGGGTACATAAATCCCTTCAAACTTGCACACCATCTTATGTTTTTTTCTTGGAGAGATTGGTTTTTGTATTTAAAAATTTTTTGTATGAAATATACCATATATAAAATAAGCAATAAATTTCCAAGTGCATTTTAACAGGTAGTTGTAGAACATTTTAAAGTTTGATGTGGGTTACTGTTCCATGATTTTTTTTCCTTCTAGCTGTTCCAAGACACTGGAGGCCAACAGATCTATCAATATAATGATTCAGCAGTCATACTCATTTGTTAAATCCTATCTTCTCTGTTATACTCCTTCTCTTTAAATAACACATATACATAAAAGCAATACATTTAAAAGTATATCATGATAGTTAGTTGTATGTTTCTTCCTTTTTAATGCAAGCATTTAGACCTATAAGTTTCACTCTCAGCACCACCTTCATTGCATCCCATAAATTGTGATATGTTGTATTCTCATTTTCACTCATTTCCAGATACTGATTTCACTTGCAATTTCTTCTTTGACCCACTGATTGTTTAGTAGTGTGTTGTTTAACCTCTCTATATTTGGGCAAGTTCCAGTTCTTCAGTGGCTATTGACTTCCAGCTTCATTCCATTGTGATCAGAGAAAATGCTTTAAAATAATTTCAATCTTTTTAAAATTATTAAGACCTGCCTTGTGACTATCCTGGAGAATGTTCCATGAGTACTTGAGAAGAATGTATATCCTGCTGTTTTGGGATGCAACAGTCTAGATATGTCTGTTAGGTCTAATTCATTTATCATATTATTTAGGTTCACTATTTCCTTGTTGATCCTCTGTCTAGTTTTTCTACATAGTGAAGAGAGTGCTGTGTTGAAGTCTCCTGCTATTAATGTAGCAACATCTATCACTGCCTTCAGTTTTGCCAGTGTTTGCCTCATGTAATTTAGAGCAACTTGATTGGGTGCATAGACATTTATGATTGTTACTTCTCCTTGGTAGATTATCCCTTTTATTAATATATTTGTCCTTCATTGTCTCTTATAACATCTTTGCATTTAAAATCCATTTTATCTGATATTAGTATGGCTGCTCCTGCATTCTTTTGGTTACAACTTGCATAGAACATCTTTTTCCCTCCTTTCACTTTCAACCTATTTGTATCTTTGGGTCTAAAGTGAGTCTCTTGTAAACAGCATAGAGATCGGTCATTTTTTAAAATCCATTCTGCCAATCTGTGTCTTTTCATTGGTGAGTTTAATCCATTAACATTCAATGTAATTACTGTAAAAGCTGTCCTTGTTTAATCCATTTTATCCCTTGGCTTTTATTTGTCAGATTAGTATTTTACCCTTCTTATCTTTTTAGTTACCCTTACTGATAATCATCATTTCTATACTCTCCTTAAGGTCTCTCTTTCCTGAATGTTTTTTTTTTTCCAGCTGACAGAACTCCCTTTCATATATCTTGCAGGGAAGGTCTCTTGTTAATAAATTATCTCAGCATTTGTTTATCTGTGAAGATTTTAAACTCTCCCTCACTTTTAAGGACAGCAAAATTCTTTGTTGGATAAAGAATTTTGGGCTGGCAAATTTCTCTCTTTTCAGAAATAAATATATCATATCACTGCCTTTTTGCCTCCATTCTGCCCAGTGAGTAGTCAGGGTTTAGTCTTACCTGACTTTCCTTGCATGTGGTGAATTGCTTTTCTCCTGCTGCTCTCAGGACTCTCTCCTCTTCAGCATTAGATAGTCTAATTAGGATAGTCTAAATAGGAGTGTGTCTATTTGGATTTATTTTACTTGAAGTTTGTTGGGATTCTTTGATTTGTATATTTATGTCTTTTATAAGGGTTGGGAAGTTTTCCCCAATTATCTCCTCAAATAATCTTCTGGCCCTTACTCTTTTCTTCTCCTTCTGGAACACCAATGATTTATATATTTTTGTGCTTCATGTTGTTCATCATTTTCCTGATATCCGATTCAAAATTTTTCATCTTTTCCACCATTTGTTCATTTGTGCGTTCAAATTCAGTTGCTCTGTCCTTTAGTTCTCTTATTCTTCCTTCTGCCTCCTCAAGTCTGCTGTTGTGTGTCTCTAATATATTTTAAATTTGATCACAATATCTTTCATTTCTGTAAGATCTGCTATTTTTCTATTTACTGTTTTGAATATTTATACTCTTCTAGTGTCTCCTTGATATTTCTCTCTTTAGCCAGCTCACTGAAATTATTTAGGAGATTTATATGAACATCTTTGATTAGCTGTTCCAAATTCTGGTCTCCTCTGGCTCTTTATTTTGATCATTTGGCTTGGCCATATCTTCTTTTTTCTTCATATGGCTTGTGATTTTTTGGTTGTTGATTTCTTAGCATTTGATTATCTTGATAATGTCATTTTGAAAGTTGGTCTCCCTCACTCATCTAATATTTTGTTTCACTGGGTTTGTGTTGAAGGTCTGCTTTGGCACCTGGTTTGTCAGTAATTCCCAGTCAAACCACGGCCAGGGCCTATTTTAGGGGTAGCAGCCCTTTTCAGTCTGCTGAAGGCTGGATAGAGAAGCAGCTTGTCAGTCTGCACTTTCCCTGTATTCCCGGCAGATGGTGGCGTTGGGTCACTTCTTCCCTCCAACTCGGCTTCTCCCAGACTGAGGCAGCCCTTTGGGCATGGTCCAGCCAGGTGTAAATCCTTTCAACGCCACAGGCCCTTAGGTGTGCTGGAAACCATTACTCCAGGGGTGGGGGATGGGCACTGTGCACCATGGCAAAGACTGACTTGTCGGAATGATGGGTCTGGTGATTCCCTGACTCTTGTGTGGAAAGACTCTGGGCTGTGGGACTGGAAGGTTCAACTTTACCAGCTAGCAGACAGCCTAGGAATGCTATGCTTTTTGCTGGCCAGCAAGACTGCCTCAGGGGTAGGGCAAGGGCACCTGACATTGCACTGAAGTTCCTTTGTCCCTGCCTCTCTGCTTGTGTACACAGTGAGTGGCCAGAGTCCCTATGTAGAAAAGATTGAGGCAGAGGGACCCAGAGTGTCTCTCTTGTTGACCAATTGTCAGATCAGCTCTGCTCTGCAACCCCTCTCCTCCAAGCGAGGGCTTCCCAGACTACCCCAAGTCCAGGTGTCCGTAGCAGCCTACCTCAGGGATGGGGGCTTGGCACTGGACACTGCAACAGGGTCTCTGTATGTGGCTGAGTCTATCGGCTCCCGGGTTCCCACATGGGAATGCTAAGCTGTGGGTCTAAGAGGATTTGCCTCCCCACCACTCTGAAGCACAGGTTTGCTCATTTTTGGCTGCCTGATCTAGCCATTGTGTGGTGGCAGACTTTAAGGATAATTGTGACTGAGTACACTCACTCCAAGTATTTCTCAGTCCTAGTTTCTCCACTTTTCCATCCAGATCTTCCTTATAGAATGCAAAGATCCTTCTGATCATTCAGACTCAGGAACTGCTGATTTAGTCATTTTCTGCCTGTTCTCTAGTTGTTTCACGGTAGAGGAGTGAGTTCTGCCTATCCTATTCTACCATCTTCCTGGAAGTCTCTCTGCCTTTTTTTTCTTTAATTTATCTTCCTATTAACAATGTGAGAACCTATTCCCCTTACCTTCTTCTATATTGAATATTCTCAATACATCTTTGCCAATCTGATAGGTGAAAAATCAACATACATGGATGACCCTGTAAATAAAATAATTATGCAGATCTTTCTTTCTTCAGCATTTATGCTCACAATGAATTGCACCACCCAGCCACCCAAGTAAAAACCTATCCATTATCCCAGAATTCCTCCTAAGTGTCCCCATCCCATCAGACCTTGATTGAGAATGTGCAGTCAGACTCGGAGGACTGCAGAGTCTACTTCCTCTCCCCCTGTATCACTTCTGCCTCAGTTCAGGTGGTCTGTTGGCCTCAACTTCTGGGAATTTCTAATTGGATTCCTAGCTTTAGCCCTTTTCAATCCACCCAACTTGCTGCTGCCAGAGCAGCTCTCTCAAAATTTAACTCTCATCTTGTTGTTCTCCTGCTTAACATCCTTCCGTGGCTCTCTGTAGCCTACAGAACGAAATCCAAAATCTTATCTGGAATGCAAGACCCCACTACTATTGGATCGTTAAGCCCATTTAGGGTTTCACCCTGCCACCCCACCTCCTAGCTCCAGAAGCTTATGTTTGGCAGAGCACACAAGGTCCTTATGCCTCTTTAACATCTTATATTTCCTCCCCTGGAACACTCTTGTCCCCTCTTCTACTTGACAAACCCTTCCTTACATTTGGTGGGTAGTTCCCTGCTTCCCCAAGGCAATCAGTCTCTCCTTCCTGAGCCTCTGCCTTTTACATACTTCCATTGTAATGCTTACCATATTTTATTGGAATTCTTTATGTGCATGTCTGTCTCCCATACTAGATTTTGAACCCATTGAGAGAAGAACTCTGTTTCTGTCTCATTCATCTTATTATAGCACATATTTTTATATCCAGGTATAAATTCAATTTCTGGTACATGGTAAGCACTCAAATATTTGTTCAATGAGTAAGTCCAAGGCAGATATTTTGGGGGCAAAAATGAGCTTTCAGAGGCCATTATATCCTCAGTCTTTCCCTTTGGTATATTAATTATATACGGAATGGGCTAATCCCAAATCTTGGAGAACCAGGTTTTCTCTTGACAGAGTTGGGACAGCAGTACGCTATAGAAATGTGGACAAATTAGACTTGAAGAAAGACATTTCCATGAGAGAGGTTTCTAGTAAAATTTTGGTGTCTTAGCTGAGCTTGTCAACAAAGGTCTTGAGTCTGTTGTTTATTAGAAATTAGATGTAGTGTAAGCTTATCATTTGACACCATTCATCAGATGAGTAAGGACTTGTCTCTGGGTCATAGACCTATGTTGACGTCTCTTGTATAGTAAAGAAAAGGAAAAAAAATCATATTATATGTTGTGATTTTCAGTATTTTGAGTTTACAAGCCAACTGTTTATCACATTGAGAAATTGATCTATAAATAAATGTGAAAGCAGTGATACATCTGGGCCTTTGCTGGCCTCAAGTTGAGGCAATGATCTTTAAATATATTTGTTGTGTCATTGATCCCTTTATTATTAATGTTGTGCCTTTTGTTAGGATGATCAATCACACTCCCAATTGCCAAAGTCCTCACAAAGCCTTTGTTCTTTGGCGCAGGCCCCAAGTTGGTCAGTTCTTATGCATTTGAGTAGGATAAGGTTAAATCTAATTTTGGCTATGTTTCAGATGTATCATTAATTTCAATTAGATCTTCCTGTGCTTTCTGTGCCTTTTTCCCCATTTTCAGTGTGCTTTTCTATTATCTAGAGATGCTTCCTCCATTTACAGTATATTTTCCTATTACCTAAGTGCGCTTGAATTAAGGGTGGTCACATTTTGTATTGAGAGACACTTTACCCTCTTGATAAAATTTATGCCCATTTCCTTAGTTATAAAATTTTTTCATTACTTTCTTTGTTTTTGTTGTTCTATGCAAGGCTTTCTGTCAAACGGTTTTGTATTCATGCAGGGAAATCTTATATGCAGTTTGTTTCCCATTAGTAATCTTGCATGACACATTCTATCCTAAAGCACTACATTTACTGTCAGTTTAACCAACATTAAACCAAAAGTGTCTGTTACTTTTACATGTACTTATAAAACTCTTTGCCTTTCTATATGTCTACCTTACTTAGGCCTAGAACAAACTAATAGAATATGAATACAGTTCTTTCAAATTGCATAAAAAGTTACTTAGTATTGTCACTAGTTAATGTCACTGACTCTTTAATATTATTTAAAACACAAAATAAATCCAACATGGTCTTCTCAATTTAGAAATCTTGGTTATGTAACATAATTTGTCATATTTTATTTTTTTCCACATGGCTGTAGCTATTTTTTTAATTTTTGTAGTTATTTTTTAAATGATAGTCTTTATTTTTAGAGCAGATTTACAATTATAGAAACATAGTGCAGGATGTACCAAGTTCCATATAGCCCATTCCTCATCCCTACAGTTTCCTTTATTGTTAACATCCTGCGTTAGTGTGGTACATTTGTTATAATTGAGGAACCAGTATTGATGTATTATTATTAACTAAAGTCCATAGTTTACGTTAGCGTTCACTCTATGCTGTCTAGTTTTTTCTTTTTTAACATAACAACATACAAACATGAACATTCTTACCATACGATCATTCCATTCTTGGTATATAATAAAAAACTCACACTATCATCACCATGATCATTTCTATGTTGTCCAGTTTTATGAATTTTGACAAATGTATTATGTCATATATCCATCATTACAGTATCATACAGAATAGTTTCATTGCCCTAAAAATCTCCTGGGCTCTCCCTATTCATCCTTCCCTCTCTTCCCCTGAACTTTTAGCAACCACTGATCTTTTTACTGTCTCTGTACTTTTGCCTTTTCCAGAATGTCATATAGTTGGAATCATATAGTATGTAGCCTTGGCAGACTGGCTTCTTTCACATAGTAATGTGCATTTAAGTTTCCTCCCATGCTTTTCATGGCTTGGCAGCTAATTTTTAAATTATTGAACAATATTCATTGTACATATATACCACAGATTGTTTATCCATTCACCAATTGAAGGACATCTTTGTTGCTACCAAGTTTTGGCAATTACCAATAAAGCTGCTATCAACATTTGTGTTCTGGTTTTTGTGTGGACATAAAGGTTCAACTCATTTGGGTAAATACCAAGGAGCGTGACTGCTGGATCACACAGTGAGATTACATTTAGCTTTGTAAGAAACTACCAGACTCTTTTCCAAAGTGGCTGTGTCATTTTGCATTCCCACTAGCAATGAATGAGAGTTCCTGTTACTGCACATCTTCATCAGCATTTTATAGTATCAGTATTTTGGATTTAGCCATTCTAATAGGTATGTAGTTGTATCTCATTATTGTTGTAATTTGCAATTTCCTAATGACATGATGTTGACCATCTTTTCATATGATTATTTGCCTTTTGCATCTCTTCTTTGGCAAGATGTCTGTTCAGATCTTTTGCCCATTTTTAAATTGGATTGCTTTTTTATTGTGGAGTTTTAAGAATTCTTTGTATATTTTGGACACAAGTTCTTTTTTGGGTATGTATTTTGCCAATATTTTCTCCTAATCTGTGGCTTGTCTTTTCATTCTCTTAAGAAATTGTCTTTTTTTTAATAAGAAGTTCAAAGTAAAAATTTCAGACAATATTAAAAGTTTGAAAAAGAAAGTTGTAGAAAACACCATTGGTGCCTTGCCTTGTTTTGCCCCCCGCCCCCACTCTCCCCAAGGAGATAGGGTGACTAGGGAGAGAGGCTGACTAGCAGCTCATTACAAAATCTCCCATCCCTTCATTTTTTGGGAGGATCAGAAAGCGTCCTTCCAAGTCTCCAGTTAGCTGTAACTCAAACTTTCCTCTGTATGACTGATGTGAATTGTTCCAATACATACCTGTGGCATAACACTGCAAGCACCTTTCTATAGGTTCTACAGTGAGGCAAGAAAGATGTGTCAAAGAGTTAATATCCTCGGGAGAAACCTCTGTCCAGGTATGGCTGTGATTGGAGGATAAATATCCCAGCTTCTTCATTCCTCAGCTGGGATAACTCTGCAGACTGTTCATGCTTCATCAGCGTTGCAGCAGGATCAAGTCCCAGTTGCCCTTAGTGGGCATTCGCATACCATTGGTTGGCATCCTCACCCTTCCTAGCTTACTTCCCCACTTCACCAGCAGGGCCTTTTAGGGTCAACTCCAGTAGACTACTTGCATTAACATCTTTGTCTCCAGGTTTGCTTCTGAAAGAGTTCAACCTAACACAAAAGTTAAAAAAAAAATCACCCTAATAAAGATAGTCAATTATCCAGAAATAACCAAAACTGCCAGAGTGCTCTATCATTCTGAACCCAAATCTGATCTACGTCTTTCTCAGCTTAACATTGTTTTTACACAGACACACAGACACACAGACACACACACACACACACACACACACACTTGAAAAAATAAACAGGGGGAAGAAATCATAATCTCTTCTTAATATTTTCCCGAATGCTTCCTTCTGGCCAGGACAGTGGGTACGTTGTGAAGAAAACAACTTCCGTTAGAAGCTTGTTGTGGGGTGTGGCAGAGGAGGAGTTGTACTTCAGAAGCAGTGGGGAGATAATGTTGTGATATATTTCCTGTGGCTTATTCTCATCAACTGCAGTTTCCCCCAGTTCACTCAATGCTACACCCATGTTTAATTTTTTGTCTCCCATACATGGCATGCACTTAGCAATGTTCCCACTTCCCAGTGTGATTTTCTGCCACGTTTCCACAAGGTGAATACTTTCTCACTCATCAAGACCTAACCAAATATGATCTCTCTTTTACTGAAGTTTTCTTTGACTCTCTTCTTCCCCATTTTTAAACTTTGTCTATTAGAATTCCCTCACTACCTTTCCTTTAGTGCATCCACCATGGCACAGCCTCTCCTCTGTGACAGCACTTTTCCTGTTTGCATGTTTATCTGTTATCAGAGGGCATGCTTCTTAAAGTCAGGGACATTGGTTGTACTTGTATTCTCAGGGTCTGGTATAAAAGCCTTTAACAGACATTGTTTGTTGATTAATTGAATTGGAGGTGTTTTATATTTTTACAGCAGCAGGTTGGATGTCCCTGACCTAGTAATTTGGATCCCAGGGTTCACAAGGGAAATTGAGTGCTTATTTTGCTTAATTTTTCACATTGCAATACTTTACACTCTTTGGAGAATTTTAGCAGATCCTTTAAAAAAATTGTTTGCAAAATAAAGTCCTCGAGTATCAAGGTCAGCACATAACCAAGATGGACAGATTTTAATTTTTCTGCGTAACAATAATAATAACAGATAATATTTCTTGATTTTTACCCTGAGTCAGGTACTATTCCATGCTTTTTAAAATATCTATCCATTTAACATTCCCCCAAATCCCATGAGGCAGCAGTGGAAGTGTGTGGGGTAGAAAACCTTCCAGCACAAAGTTCCTCATCCATGGAACAAGGATGTTGATTATATTGCCTATCTTTGAGGGCTATTATGGGGTGTAAATGAGCCATGAGCAAGTGCTCTATAAAGGATAAAGAGCTATGCAAGTGTGTTAGTTATGCTCGTTAAAATGGGCCCCTTCGGAGAGGCCACCATATGCATTGCCATGTGACAAAGGAGTCCAGAGCCTTGGATCACTGGTAGCCAGCCCAGAATGCCAGTCTTTGGATAAAAGCATCACCTTGATGACACCTTGATTTGGATTTTCTCCTAGCCTCAAAACTATGAGCTAACAGATTCCCATTGTTAAAGCCAACCCTTTGCATGGTACTTGCTTGAGCAGCTGAGGAAGCTAAAACAATGGGTTCATCAAAAGCCAGGTAAAGGAAGTTCATGATAGCTTCATTCAAAATAATCTGCAAAAGGAAACAATATAAATGTCTACCAACGGGAGCTGAATAAATATGATATATTTACATTAAAAAAGGGCTCCTTAAAAATACTTATCTTTACCGAGTAAGGCGATGTTGCTGGCCATCGAGGAGGGCGGAGATTTCTGTGACGAAGTAGGGGGAGGGATACATGTGGTCACTGGGAGGAGCTTTAGCCTGAACTACAAAGTGGGAAGTCCACGCTCAGTTCTACTGTTACCAGACCGGCAACGGGAAAGCCGTGATATCATGGTTGAACCGACAGTTTTCAGTTTTCTTCAGTCGCATGATCCCCCGGAGTTTGAATGGAAGGATTCACTCAGCGCTTCACATCACATTTGTCAGCTCTGAAGTAAAAACAATGGAGAAGACACAACAAACAGTCCAAAGAATTCTCCTAGAACTCTATAAGTACCTACTTCAGTTACCAGGTAAGCAAGTGAAAACCAAACTTTCACAGGCATTTAATCATTGGCTGAAAGTTCCAGAAGACAAGCTACAGATTATCACTGAAGTGACAGAAGTGTTGCATAATGCCAGTTTACTCATTGATGATATTGAAGATAACTCAAAACTGCGACGTGGCTTTCCAGTGGCACACAGCATCTATGAAATTCCATCTATCATCATTTCTGCCAATTATATATATTTCCTTGATTTAGAGAAAGTCTTAACCCTTAATCACCCGGATGCAGTGAAACTTTTTACACGTCAGCTTTTAGAACTCCACCAGGGACAAGGTCTTGATATTTACTGGAGAGATAATTACACTTGTCCTACTGAAGAAGAATATAAAGCTATGGTGCTGCAAAAGACAGGTGGACTATTTGGATTAGCAGTAGGTCTCATGCAGTTGTTCTCTGGTTACAAAGATTTAAAGCCACTACTTAAGACATGTGGCTCTTTTTTTCAAGTTAGGGATGATTATGCTAATCTGCACTCCAAAGAATATAGTGAAAACAAAAGGTTTTGTGAAAACCTAACAGAGGGAAAATTCTCATTCCCTACTATTCATGCTATTTGGTCAAGGCCTGAAAGCAAAATATCTTGCAGAATATCTTCTGCCAGAGAACCGAAAACATAGATATTAAAAAATATTGTGTACATTATCTTGAAAATGTAGGTTCTTTTGAATATACTCGAAATACCCTTAAAGAGCTCGAATCTAAAGCCTATAAACAAATTGACGCACGTGGTGGGAACCCTGAGCTCGTAGGTCTAAAAAAGCACTTAAGTAAGATGTTCAAAGAAGAAAATGAATAATAAGCCATTCTTGACTGGACATTACAGCTTATTTTAGTTGGGTTTTATTTTCACCCATCTTTTAGCCTATTATCTTTTAGAAAAATTGGTCAAAGCTTTTGGTCTCTAAAAACTGAGTACATAGGGGTGATGTGAATGAAGTAGTTTCAATTTAGAACCCCTCTGTACAGATAATCACCATAATACAAAGTTGAAGGAATTGAAAAGAGCCACATTTAAATAGGTTTAATTTGAATGTCAGAACGTGCTGTGACGGGACTTTGTAACCAACTCTGTCCTGATACCATGAATGTTCTGTTGGTTCTGTCAATAAAATAGACTTCAGCTGCCAGGAACTTTTACCCAGACACTTCCTGTCTTTACTATATCGGCAGTTCCCAATTCATCTATCCCAGTTCCTAGCCAGTGGCTTCTTGAGACTTGTTTCTATGGCTAGATTGCCCAGAGACCACAGAAACTCTTCCTTTATTCTAAATGGTGCTGCTTAGGATTTCTCTTTCTCTTTTTCCCTGGAAACCCCCTCACTAAAGTTTTCCGTGAAAAGGAAATGATAAACAATAAGCACTCTGGTTCTCTCTTTTTTTACACCCTCCAATTTTTCCTCCCTTCTTCCCTATTCCATAAATTCTGCTCTTAGAGAGGCTCTACTTGGTGAAATTCACTTGCTCCCCCAAGGTTTTGTGTGTGTGTATGCCCCAAAATGATGAGTATCTGAATACAGTGATGTCTTTTCATTTGGGAAGAAAAGTAAAAGGGTGTAGAGAGACAGTATCTTAGGATGGAGCCTTTACATCTTTTTGTGTTGCCCCATCAAAAAGGTCTGTTTGCTTATCTCAACTACAAAGACAAGGAAAATGCCCTTTTCCTTCCTACATACCATCACAACACCCCTGGAAGGCAATAGGTGCTTGAATGGAAAGGGAAGTAGATATCTTTAATCTCTTATGATTAAAGGAAAAAGAAAATGTTGACCTGAGATGTAGTGCCTGACTGAAAAGTAGGCAAAGCTATACTATCAAGAACTAATTAACTACCTTTATGAAATGCCTTCCTTAACCCTGGCTCTGTTATCCGTTTTGTGTAATTTTCAGTTCCCACCACTGGAACTATTCTGTGGCCCAAGAGGTGGGGAAAAAAGGAAAAGAATACCTGATTCCTGTATTAGAAGTGTTGTTAATACCTCAAAATGAAAGTTTGTATTCCCTTAGAAACATACTTTGCTTGATTGGTTCTGTAGTATGTTTAGGATCTAATCACCATATACTTGTACGAAAAAATTCCCATGAAACACTCAATCTAAATCTTTTGAGGAGTTGTGGGCTGCCTGTACTAACTTTTAAGATAATTTGAATCTTCCACTGCAACAATGATAAGGAAACTTCTTCCAAAAATCATGGTTATTTGTGCTATAGTATGGAAATTTGAGCTTTGTGTTTATGAACCCATGACATTTTTTAAAAAGCTTAATGTTTATTCAAAAAAAATCTAATTCTTACTTTGTAGGCAGAATTTGAAGTATTTTAAATATAAATATCGCTTAAGTAGACTTATTCCTTACCTAATTAAGTTAATTTTGGTCTGCTGCTATTCATGGTTGTTTTACCATTTTTATGTTGTCTTTGTCAGTGGCAAAAAAGCTGAACATTGAATTGGGGCTTATAAAAAGTCATTTTGAATGATCAAAAATCTGTTTTTTTCACTTGACTTATAATCACAGCTGTTAATACAAAAAGTATATATATGAGTTTAAATCCAATAAAATTAATTAATCTACCCAGAAAAAAAAACCCTACCTTTTGTACTTGCCCACTAAGGTATTACTATTAAGTATTTTTCTAATAGGGGTGTCTGTAACATTTAAATTGTATTTGAAAAAAAAATTTTAAGACAACAAATAACTAGCCAGAAGAAAACCAATATCTATCACCTGACAAATGATTTTCTTAGAGGTTGAATCTGTGGCATGAGATGACTCTAGAAATATATAGACAGAATAATTTTCTTATTAGCTTAGAGTAAATTGTTAGCAATAATCAAATGGTGCCTAAACACCAGCTGTTAAATTAAAATAGCATGGTTAAAAAAATATACAGTACAGGTGGGCCACAGTGGCTTAGCAGGCAGTGCTCTCGCCTGCCATGCAGGAGACCCGGGTTTGTTTCCTGGTGCAAAAAAAAAAAAACCACACACACGACAATAAATCAGGAGAGCATTGTAAATCAAGGTTTCACATTACCAAACTCAGTGTTTCCTTTGTGAAATGCATAATTAATCTTTCTATTGCCACGGAACTAATGTTTCCTGTTGGAGATTTTGGGCTGATCTGAGAGTTCCCTCACCTTGGAATGCTTGCTAGTGTTAGTTTTGATCCAGCTGTCGATGGACTTTCGGAGGACTACAGGAACTTGCACATTTTTCTGTCATTCATAGTGTACTCTTTATAGGTACCCAAAGAGTGAACATTTACCTAGACAAATGTGCTTATTTTGTCTTTTTTTTCTGGTCAATTAATAATAGCTGGATTTTTCCTAGGACAAAACATTCCTCTGATTACAAACTTTGTACTGATTACAAACTCTATATTAGACTTTTATGATATCAAATTTTAACCATAATAACTCAAGAGTAAAATTCTCAGGCATCTACAAGGGATAGGGAAGAGTCCCTATTTGTGGTTGGAATAGACCAGTAGTTATTATCAGGATTTCATCCTGGAAAGCAAGTCTAATAATTGATTTCTAGATTAATGTGACTAAGAAAATGAATAGAAAAAAATTTTATTTTATTTGGATAAATTGTACATATGATACTGAAATTACTGGAGTACGTTAGTGTTCAACTAGTGAGCACTCACTTTTACTTTATAGAGAAATTGGTTGAGAATGTTATAAAACTTTTCACAGCATTTCTTGATCTATTTTTGGCATACAAATCCCTAGACAGGAACTGTCTGTGTATCCAGTTTTATGATTGCAATGTAGATCCAAAGCTTTTAATGTGCCTTTGCTTTTATTATAATGCCTCTGAGAAAATCAAAGTGGCTCAGAATGGCCTTCTGACATCCAATTCCATGTTTATTTATGTTACGATTGCCTTGTTTCACACAGCCCTTACACCTAAAAATTTTGAAATACTTCTTAGCTGATCTGGTCACATGCCTTCTAAACTTAAATTAAAAAGATACCCTCTTCTATGTTGCTAATATAGAACTACTGCTGTGTTCCCAGAGGCCTCAAGAAGCAACTAAATCTATTGGTCAACTATTGTTAAGAGATATAGCAAAATATTAGTTAGCTGACATCAAAATAGTCATTCTTGTCAGACTATTTCTGAAATCTAAATCGATCATACAAGCAAACCCATTTAACAGATGAACTCATTTAGCTGTTTGGTGGAGCCATGGGCATGCATTTCCAAAAGGTTGCTCAGTTCTCTTTATGATAGAAGAGGATGTCCTTAAAATTTTCCTGACCAAAGTCTCAAATGAAAACTGAAATATAAAGGGCTTAATACAGGGCTTGATCCTCAGTAATTGCTCAGTAAATATTCGCTCTTATTTTAATTAATAGAGCAGATTGATGGGGCTGTAACTATTTGTTGGGTATTTAAATGAACCTCAAGTTGCTATTTTGTAAGATAGCCTTTCTCTGGAAACTCTGCAATCTTATTCTATGGGAAGATATAGCTGTACTCCAAGAGAATAGGAATGTAATTCAGAAATCTTAACCTTTAGAACAGCTTTGTTATTGATGTACCTTATATACTAATATCTGAAGCCTATGGATCTCTTTTAAAAAAATAACAGCATATATATTACAGTAACCTTATCAATTGTTATTCTGAATGGTCTGTAACATAAATACATCAAAAGCATAGTCTAGACAGTGGATATTGGACATAAGTAGCTTAAAGAATTAATTCATTTTTAGATACCCTAAGTTTTATTAACTCGTGTTCTCAGGAAATCTTGTGGGAGCAAACATTTCTTCTAATCCCTATTCAGTACTATAGGGTGGAAACTTGATTAGATTATCTCCATGGAGATGTGACTCACCCAGTTGTGGGTATTAATTTTGAATAGAGGGAGCTATGACTCCACCATTCCAGGTGAGTCTTGATTACTTTACTGGGATCCTTTAAAAGAGGGAGGATTTTGGAGAAAGCTTGAGAATGAAGAGAGCAGAAGAAATACGAGAACTATAGAGTCCACCAGCCAACAACTTTTGGAGATGAAGGAGAATGCCCCTGGGCATTCATGAAGCAAGAGGCCTGGAGAGGAAGCTAGGTGGCATCGCCATATTTGCCATGTGCCTTTCCAGTTGAGAGACCCTGAACTTCATCGGCTTTTCTTGAGTGAAGGTAATCTCTCGTTGGTGCCTTAATTTGGGCATTTTTATAGACTTGTTTTAATTGGGTCATTTTCTTGGCCTTAGAACTGTAAACTAGCAACTTATTAAATTCCCTTTTTAAAAAGCCATTTCGTTTATGGTATATCGCATTCTGGCATTTAGCAAACTACAACAGCCACTTTTCGCTGATCCTGTGTTTTTCGTTAGTTTTCTGTGTAGTGCACTGTAGTGAACTGAGAGATGTGCTGATTTTCCTCAAAGAAGGACTTGTTGCCCCAGCTCTGAGCTCCTTCAGGGTCAGCATCAGCTGTAGAGACCCACCTTGACACCTTCCCTGGATAGAGACTACATCCAATGACTTTTTTAGGACGCCTACATCCAGTGAAATGCTTGGCCATTTCAGCCCAAGGTAGGACTGCACCGATGGGCCATAAGTAGCTCAGTGTTCCCCGTAGAGCTGCATCTCTGCTCACTTCTCCCACTGCTTCCTCCCCCTCTTTGCCACTGTGTTGATCCTTAGTAAAATCTCTGTAAGCCAAATTCCATCCTAGCCCCTTTCTGGAAAATCCAACCTGTGACATTAATTCTCCTCAATTTACCCTAATAAATTCAATGAATACATTATTTTCCTTGTCATATCCTTTCATGAATTAGCAAACAATGTAATTCCTCTTCTTTTTACTGTAGCCATTGAGAAAATCAGAGCTGAGTTTTGTGCCTAATTGCCATAGCTTATTTAATCTTAAATTTAGAGGCTTAAATGACATGAGGTATTCTTATCTTTTTTTTTTTTTCTTTTGCATGGGCAGGCACCAGGAATCGAACCCAGATCTCCGGTATGGCAGGCTAGAACTCTGCCACTGAGCCAACGTCGCACTGCCTCTTTGTCTTTTACTATAAGCAGCCATGGATACTTTTTGAATGCAGATGAGGTAAAAAAAAAATATGAAATAATGGACTATTTTAGAAGGTAACTTAAGAATTTAAGACTTATTTTCTTCATAATTACCTGGCATTTTACCTTATAATTAAAAAAATAAACATTAAAAATTGTACAGGTAGAACAGCTAAAATATTAAAAATTTGGAAAGTTGTAGCTATAACTAAACTTTGACCTTAGGCTCATTTATGAATTCTTAAGAATGAAAGATATTTGAATGACATATGTAGTTTTAATTTTTAAAACATTTTAAAATTTTTTATCAGAGAAGTACAAGCAACTGAATTTTAAAAATGAAATTTTACAATGGTGCTCATGGTGAAAAGCAAAAGATACCATCTATGGTAGGATGAATTATGAATTTAGACATGTCCTTAATCTGAGTCTGCATTCCTGTGGGTGTGAACCCATTGTAAACAGGCCCTCTTGAACATGTTATTTTTAGTTGAAGTGTCACCCAAATAAATAAGGGTGGATCTTAATCTATATTACTGGGGAAGAAGCTGGAAGTCAGAAATTGGGGGAGGCCACAGAGGAAGAAACAAGATTCCAGCAGGAAACCAGAAGAGCAGGCACAAGGACTGAAGAATTGCCACATGACAGAAGACAGATACAAGCCAAGGAAGCTAAGTATTGCTGATCGCCAACATCAGAATGCTACAGACTCCAGGAGAAAGCAAGCCTTGCAAGATCTGGATTTTGGACCTCTAACCTCAAAACTGGGAGCTAATAAATTCTTGTTGTTTAAGCCAACCCGTTATGTGGAATTTATCATAGCAGCCCGGCAAAGTAAGATTCCATCTGTTGACCTTCTGCTGTGAGAGATGAGACTTGAACTCTTTTACATCCCCTCTCCTTTTCCTCCTTCTCCTCCCTAAATAATTTTATCTCTATTTTTTGGTCTCCTTTTAAGTAGCCTTTTTAACATTAAATAGCATGCTTTCACTTTAATTTTTGTTGCATCAGTTAGAGATAATGATTTTTACTCCCCCATTTTGTTAGATGAGAATATCTACACTGGTACTGTTCTGTTCACTTCTACTCCCTTCTTGCTTCTTTCATCATCAGTAATTTTACTTTTATATTTTAAAGGATGATAACTTCAATATTTGTTCTAATACTATAATGTAGTCTACTATGCTTACCAATAAGTCATCTCTAAAATTAAAAATCAATAATTTGTATATTATTGTATATTGTATTATTGTAACTATAAACATTATTCATCTTTTCTATTTCTGGGAAGATGGGGTAGATGTATTTTCCCCTATTCCTCCCACTAAATACAGCTAAAATCTTTGGATATCATATATAGAACAAACATAAGAAGACTTTGAAAGATGGCAAGAAGGTAGACTGGCTAGGGAACTCAGACTCTCAGGAACGACACATCTGTGTTTTCTTTTTGCCTCATATACCCCAGACTTGGAGCTGAGGAAGCCAGCCACCCTGGAATGTGAACACAGACAAAACAAACAAACAAAAAAAACAAAAAAATCCAAGAAAAGCCTGCCCTCTCTGGCCACAGGGGCAGGAAAGCAAGACAGAAAATAACTGCTCTACTCCAGCCAAACAACACCCAAAAACTTTGGCCCTATCCCCACCCATGCCAGCAAAGGCTGAGTGGGGAGCCTAGACTTTCACTTTTCTGAGGATGTCATGAGGAGGTACTATTTTAGTTTGCAAAAGCCTCCAGAATGCAATATACCAGAAATGGAATGGCTTTTAAAAAGGGAACTTATTAAGTTGCAAGTTTACTGTTCTAAAGTCATGAAAATGCCCATATTAAGATACCCAGAGAAAACTACCTTAACTCCAAAGAAAGGGTCCGATGATGTTTGGGCTTTCTCTCTCAGTGGAGAAGGCACTTGGCAACATCTGCTAGCTTTCAGTCCTGGTTTCTTGTTTCATGAAGTTCTCCTGGGGGTGTTTTCTTTCTTCATCCCCAAAGGTCTCTGGCTGTGTAGGCTTTGTTGGTTCTTAAACTTTTTCCAAAATGGTTCCCTTGTTAAAGTTCTCCAGTAAGCAACCCCACCTTGAATGGGTGAAGACTTATCTCCAAGGAAAGCAACTAATCAAAAGTTATCACCCATAATTAGGTGGGTCACATCTCCATGGAAACAATAAAAAAGATCCCACACAGCAATATTGAATGAGGATTAAAGGACATGGCTTTTCTGAGGTACATAATAGCTTCACACTGGTACAGGCACTAATACTAATTTCTTCACCTATGGGAAATCTCAGTTTTTGTTCTGAAGGCCTTCAACTGATTGGATGAGGCCCCAACCACATTATCAACTTGATAAAGAGCATGTAAGGGGGGTGCAAGGGTAGTTCAGTGGTAGAATTCTCACCTGCCATGTGGGAGATCTGGGTTCAATTCCTGGGCCATGCACTTGCCAAACAAACAAACAAACAAACAAAAATTCAACAAATGGTGCTGCAATAATGGGATACTCACATGGAAAAAGAATGAAATGTGACCCCGTCATCCAGTATACAAAAAAAAAAAGAACATCTACAGAAACCTACAGCTAACCTTTATAATTAATCATGAAAATTTGAATGCTTTCCCCTAAGATCAGGAACAAAGCAAAGATGTCCACTCTCACTGCTCTTATTCAACATAGTTCTGGAAATTTTAACCAGTGGAATAAGATAAGATAAGGAAATAAAAGCCATAAGGAAAAATTAAAACTCCTATTTGTAGATACCATGATTGTCTATGTAGAAAATCCCAAGGAACTTATATTGTGAAATAGAAGAATAAAGTTGGAGGAATCAGTCTACCAAATTTCAAGTATTATAGAGCTATGGCAATCAATACTGTGTAGTGTTGGCAGAGGAATAGACACATAGGTCATTGGAACAGAACAGAGATTCCAAAATTAGACTCACACATATGAAAGATACAAAAGCATTTCAATGGGGGAAAGACAGCCTTTTCAGCAAATGGGAATTGGGCATCTTTGGCAAACACACACAAACAAAAAAAATCTTGACCTAAGTCTCACCCCTTATACAATTAACTCAAAATGGATCATGTATGGAAATGTAAAACATAAAACTAAAAAACTTTTAGAAAAAACATAGGAGAAAATCTTCATGATCTAGGGCTAGGCAAAAGGATCTTTGGCTTGACACCAAAAGCACAACCCATAAAAAGAAAAATTAAGACATTGGACTTGATCATAACTTAAAGCTTTTGGGTTGAGAAAGACACTGTCAAGAGGGTGAAAAGACAAGCTACAGAGTGGGAGAAAATATTTGCAAACCACATATCTGACAAAAGACCAGAAAATATAGACACTCTCATAACTCTACAATAAGAAATGATACTAAACAATCCATTTAGAAAAAAGGCAAAACATTTGGATAGATATATTACTGAAGAGGACATATGATGGCAAATAAGCATATGAGAATATGTTCCTAATTGCCATTGGGGAAATGACAATTAAAACCACTATGAGGTATCACTACTATACACCTAACAGATGTCAAAATAAAGAGAGACAAAATCAAATGCGGATGAGGATTTCCAGAAACTGGGTCACTTATACATTGCTGGTGGGAATGTAAAATGGTACAACCACTCTGGGAAACAATTTGGCAGTTTTTTGAAAAACTAAGTCTGCAACCACCATATAACCCAGCAATTGCACTCCTGGACATTTATCCCAGAGAAATAAACACTTATTCACTTGCTCACAAATATTGTGCTCAAATATTGTGCTCACGGAAAACCTTTACACAAATATTTATAGCAGCTCTATTCATAATAGTCACAAACTTGAAACAACCCAGATGTCCTGCAGCAGGTGAATGGTTGAACAAACTTTGATATATCCATAGATGGAATACTATCCAGCAATTAAAAGGAATGAATTATTGGAACATGTTTTAATCTGGGTAAATCTCCAAAGAATTATGCTGAGTGAAAAAAAGCCAACCCCAAAAGGCTGCATGCTGTATGATTAATTTATATCACATTCTTGAAATGTCAAAATTATAGAAATGGAGAAAAGATTAGTATTTGCCTGTGATTAAGGAGTAAGTGAGGGGGGAGGGAAGCGAATATGGCTCTCAATGGGCAACATGAGGAATTCCTGTGAGGAGGGAACTGTTCTGTACCTTGGCTATATTGATGTCAATATCTTGGTTGTGATATTGTACTATAGTTCTGTAAGATGTTACCATTGGAGGAAAATGGATTAAGGGTGCATGAGATCCTACTGTATGAAGTCTTACAAGTAAATATGAATGCATAATTATCTCAAAATTAAAATTGTAATTAAAAAGTTATTTACTGCACATTCAAGTGGTGCATCATGGAGAAAATTCTTCCTTTGAAAAGTGTGGTGGGTGTTTGTTGTTGTCTTTGGCTGCCTGACATGTGGATTGCCTTGTGTTTGGAGAACTCACCACCCTCTGAATCTTGGTGGGAGGAGAGAGCCAGTCCTCTGAGTTCTCTTTCTTCTCCCATTAATGATTGACCACCACCACACAGTTATCGTCCTGTGACTTCCCTCACGCAGGAATACTCCAGTGGGAAGAGGTAGGTGTCCTTATTTTCATTTCCTTTCCCCCTCATTTTCTGTTTCATATCCTCTAATATCTTCCTAGGAAGGGGGGATTGGGTATGAGAGGTAAACTTTCTGTATATGTGCAGATCTGAAAATGAACATATTCTACTTCACATTTGATTTGTGGTTTGGTGGGGCATAGAGTTTTAGGTTAAACATGTTTTTCCTCTCAGAAGTTTGAAGATCTGGCTCCATTACTTCTAGCATCCAGTGTTGCTTATGAAAAATTGGATGTCAATCTAATTCTTGTTCCTTTCAGTATTCTGAAGTGGTATGCCTCTCTCCAAATGCTGGGGTAAGAGTTGCAAAATTTGGGCAATTGAAGTATGACTTTTCTCTCAGCTCCATCATCATCAAGCATCAGGACAGCACCTGGGATCTCTGCCATCTCTGGTACACATGCTCAACCCTTCCAGAACAATGGGGTGATTGCCAGGCTCCCCCAGTCCCCAGTTTATGTGTTCCAACCTCTCTGAGGCCTGAGGCACTGAAACTCTGTCTGATCATTGAGGCAAAAGGCCCCCTGTGCTTCTGGGCAAAACTTAGCCTTCCCACATAGATGGGTAAGTCCGATCTCCTGGTTTGAGATTTCTTGGCTTCAGACCTTAGCTTCCATGGTTCTGCCACTGAAATTATTTTTCCTTCAATTTGTCCTTTTTCTGTCCCTTTTAGTCCAGACTGGCAGTGGTTCCATTTATACAGGTCTCACAAGAAACTAGTCAGTTTTCCATGCAGTGTACATAGATCATACCCATCAGGTAATAGAACCTTTCACAAATCCTCTCTGGATAACTCCCTCTCCAATTGTGCCTTGTCCTGTAATAGCTGACTGGTTCCATGTTTGGTTATATCCTCATATGGAGCACTATTTTCTTGGATCTCCCTTTTTGGAAGCCCAGAATTTTTTTAGTTTTTGGTTTCTTTGTACCCAAGAGTTCAGTTCTCAGCTTATGTTGTTCCTGTTGTATTTCACTATAAGCTGCAAGGAGAATCAGGCTGCATTTTCCACATTAAATTTCGAAATCTCTTCAGCTAAGTACCCCAGTTCATGGCTTTTAAAATCTGTCTTCCATCCAAAACCAGTAGTTAATTTTCCCAGATTTTCGGCCTGATACATTAACACATGTATCATTTCTGTCTAAGGCCTTATCAGAAGTATTTTTAGAGTCCACATTTCTACCAACAGTCTCTTCAAGGCCTTCGTTATCAAATTCCTCACAACTCTTCCAGAATCTTCCCCCCTATCCATTTAAAAAGCCATTCCAATGTGTTGGGGATTTGCAAACCACAGCACCCCACTTCTCTGATACCAAAATCTGTCTTAGTTTGTTAATGCTGTTGGAAATGCCATGTACCAGAAATGGGTTGACTTTTTTTTCTTTTTTTTTGAAATGAGTTGACTTTTGAAAAGGGAATTTATTAATTTACAAGTTTAGAGTTCTAAGGCATAAAAATGTCCAAACTAAGGCATCCAAAGAAAAATAACCTTGACTCAAGAAAGGTTGATCTGGGAAGGCATATGGCTGGCATCTGCTGGTCCTTTGGCTTCTGTTTTCAAACAGCTTCCCTGGGAGCATTTTCTTTCTGCATCTCCAAACATCTCTGTCTGTGTCAGCTCTGTGTTCTCTCCAAAATGTTTCCCCATTTTAAAGGACTCTAGTAAACTGATCAAGACCCACCTTGAATGGGCAGAGTCACATCTCCAGCTATTCAAAAGGGCACACCCACAATTGTGCTTGTCACATCTCCATGAAGTAATCTAATAAAAAAGCCACACCCACAATTGAATGATCAAATTCCATAGAAACAATCTAATCAATTTTTTCCACCCTACAATGTTGAATCAGGATTAAAGGACATGGGTTTCTGGAGTACACAACTCTTTTAAACCAGCACAAAGAGAAATGCACAAAATTAGTAGTGTGTCTATACATGAGTAATGAGCAACCTGAGGAGGAAATTGAGAAAAAATTCCATTTATAATAGCAACCAAAAGAACAAAATATTTAGGAATAAATTTAACCAAAGCCACAAAAACCTATACATAGAAAACTATAAGAAATTGTCAAAACAAATCAAAGAAGAGCTAAATAAATGGAAGGACATACCTTGTTCGTGGACTGGAAGACCAAATATAGTTAGGATGTCAATTCTATCCAAATTGGGTTATAGAGTCAATGCAATACCTATTAAATTCCCAACAACTTAATTTTCAGAAATATAAAAACCAATAATCAAATTTATTTGGAGGGGCAGCATGCCCCAAATAGCTAAAAATATCTTGAGAAAGAAAAATGAAGTGGGAGGTCTCACATTACCTGACTTTAAAGAATATTACAAAGCTACAGTAGTCAAAACAGCATGATACTGGCATAAAGATAGATATAATGACCAATGGAATAAAATTGAATGTTTGGATATAGACACTCTCATCTATGGACAAATGATCTTTGATAAGGCAGTCCAACCCAACTGGGACACAATGAATGGTGTTTGGGGAACTGGATATCCATATCCAAAAGAATGAAAGTGGACCCATATCTCACACCTTATGAAAAATTAACTCAAAATAGTTCAAAGACCTAAACATTAGAGATAATAACATAAAACTTTTAGAAGAAAATATAAGGAAGTATCTTATAGATCTTGTGATAGGAGGTGGTTTTCTAGACCTTACACCCAAAGCATGAGCAAAGAAGATCAAAATAGATAAATGGGATCTCCTCAAAATTACTTTTTGTGTATCAAAAGACTTTGCCAGGAAAGTAAAAAGGCAGTCTATGCAAGGAGAAACAATATTTGAAAACCATATATCAAATAAGGTTTTAATATCTAGATTATCTAAAGAAATCCTACAACTCAACAACAAAAAGACAAACAACCTAATTAAAAATTGGGTAAAAGACATTTTATTAGTTTAAGTGCCAGTATGTAATATACCAGAAAAGGAATGGCTTTTAAAAAGAGAATTTATTAAGCTACAAGTTTACAGTTCTAAGACCATAAATACATCCTAACTAAAGCATCCAGAGAAAGATAACTTAGCTTAAGGAAAGGTGGTCTAGGAAGGCACGCGGCTGGCGTCTCCTGGACCTTGTTCCCAGTTCCATTGCCTCCAGCTTCTGATGCCAGTGGTTTCCTCTCTAAGCATCTGTGGGCATTCACTTAGCTGTCCTGAGACAAAACTCCAGGTTTCATCTCTTAGTTTAGCATCTGCTGGGCCTGGATAATTCTTTTTTTCAGGTTCTGGCTATTTTTGTGAGTCCTTGATTAGCACCTGGGCTATTTCTATCTTGATTTCCAAACATCTACACCAGGTCTCTTTGTTGGCTTTGAGCATCTCTGTCATTTCTGAGGTTTCTCCAAAATGTTTCCCCATTGAAAGACTCCAGTAAATCAATAAAGATCCACCTGGAATGGGAGGAATCACATCTCCATCTAATCAGAAGGTCACACCACAAGTGCATGGGTGGTTCAGTGGTAGAATACTCGCCTTCCATGCAGGAGACCCAGGTTCAATTCCCAGAACATGCACCTAAAAAAGAAAAAAAAGGTCTCACCCACAATTGGGCACGCCACATCTCTGTGGAGATAATCTAATCAAAAGTTTCCACCCTACAATATTAAATCAGGATTAAAAGAAATGGCTGCCCCATAAGATTGGATCAGGATTAAAACATGGCTTTTCTGGGATTCATAATTAATTTGAACTGGCACAGTCATGGACAGATATTTTTCAGATGAGAAAATGCAAATGCCTCAAAAACATATGAAAAGATGTTCTATCTCACTGACTATTAGGGAAATGCAAATCAAAGCCACAATGAGATGTTTTCTCACATCTACAATTCTGGCCATTATAAAAAAAATAGAAAATGACAAGTGCTGGAGAGGATATGTAGAAAGAGGCACACTTATTCACTGTTGGTGGGAATGTTGAATGGTACCACTGCTCTGGAAGGCAGTTTGCTGGTTCCTCAGCAAGATGAGTATAGAATTGCTGTATGATCCAGCAATCCCATAACTAGTTATATATCAGAGGAACTGAAGGTAAGGACACAGACATTTGCACAACAATATTTCTAGAGGCATTATTTACAGTTGGCAAGACGGAAACAGCCCAAATGTCCATCAACGATGAATGTCTGAACAAACTGTGGTATATACATGTGATAAGATACTATTCCATCTGCTGTAAGAATAAAGTCATGAAGCATGTAACAATGTGTGTTAACCTTGAGAACATTATGCTGAGTGAAATTAGCCAGAAATAAAAGGACAAATACTGTATGATTTCACTAACATGAAATAACATTAATAAGTGAACTTTGAGAGTTAAAAATTAAGAACATAGGTTATCAGGAAATAAAAAGAGGGTAGAGATTGAGCATTTAATACCGAAGGAGAATAGAATATTCAACAAGACTGATTGTAAAGATCCAGAAATGGATAGCACAATACTATCTAATGGTGGCATGATATTGTAAGTACACTGAATGAAGCTCAGTGTGATTATGGCTGAGGGAGATGGGCTGGGGGCATGTATGACACCAGAAGGAAAAACAGGATAAGGACCGGGACAGTATAACTTAGTGGTGCCTAGAGTGGATGATGATGATTAATGTACAAATGTAAGAATGTTTTTGTGTGAGGGAGAACAAATGAATGCCAACATTGCAAAGTGTTGAAAATGGGATGGTATGGGGGGTGGGAAATACAATCAATGCAAACTAGGGTCTATAGTTAACAGTAACACAGTAATATGCTTTCATCGAATGTACAAAGGTAATGTGCTAAAGCTAAATGTCAGTAAGCAGGGGATATGAGGGAGAGGTATGGGGTTATTTACAGAAGTGGAAATGTCCTCCTATAGATTGTGGTGGTGAAGGCATGGTTATGTGATTACACTGGGTACCATTGCTTTTTTACTTAGATTGGATTGTCTGATCTGTAAATATGGCTAACTGCCAATTTGATGGGTCAGGCCCTCAATCTTGGAGCTTGCCCTTATGAAACTAATTCTTGCAAGGGAGAAGCTTAGCCTACTTGTGATTATGCCTAAGTGTTACCCCCAGGGAACCTCTTTTTTTGCTCAGATGTGACCTCTCTCTCAAAGCAAACTCTGCAGATGAACTCACTGCCCTCCCCCCATGTGGGACGTGACTCTCAGGTGGTATAAATCTCCCTGGCAATGTGGGTCTTGACTCCTGGGTATGAGCCTGGCCCTAGCATTGTGGGATTGAGAAAACTTCTTGACCAAGAAAGAAGATAAATGAAACAAAATAAACTTTCAGTGGTGGAGGGATTTAAAATACAGTTGAGTGGTCATTCTGGAGGTTTTCTTATGCAGTATATGAATATCCCTTTTCAGATTTTGGTTTATTGAAATAGCTAGTAGGAAATTCCTGAAACTATTGAACTGCAATCCAATAGCCTTGATTCTTAAAGATGATTGAATAACTACAGAGCTTTTAATGTGTGATCATGTGACTGTGAAAACCTTGTGACTGACTCTCCCTTTATCCAATGTATGGACAGATGAGCAAGTAAAAAAGAGACAAAAATAAACAAATGATAGGAATCCTTTATAAATGGAATGAAGAGAGAGAGAGAGAGAGAGAGAGAGAGAGAGAGGAAGCCACAGAAGCAAGTTAGTGTAATCAACACTACCTGGAAGAGTAGTGAGAGACCAACAGATGCAGCCATGTGTCTTCCTATGTGTCAGAGAGTGCCAGTTTGACACTGTTGTGTACCCAGAAAAACCAAGTTCTTTAATCCTCATTTAGTATTGCTGGATGGGATCTTTTTTATTGTTTTCCTGGAGATGTGACACACTCAATTGTGGGTGGTAACACTTTTGCTTAGGTGGTTTCCATGGAGATGTGTCTCCATCCATTCAAGGTAGGGTTGCTTACTGCAGCCTTTTAAGAGGGAACTATTTTGGAAAAAGCTTAGAGCCAACAAAGCCCACACAGCCAGACAGACCTTTGGAGATGCATAAAGAAAACAGCCTCCAAGGGAAGGGAAGCCATTGAAGAAGCCTGGAGAAAAAGCTAGCAGACATCACCACGTGACTTTCCATCTGAGAGATAAACCCTGAACATCATTGGCCTTCTTGAGCCAAGACATCTTTACCTGAATGCCCTACTTTGGACATTTTTGTAGGCTTAGAACTTTAATCTTGCAACTTAATAAATTCCCTTTATAAAAACAGTTCTTTTTCTGGTATATTGCATTCCAGCAGCTTCAGCAAACTAAAACACAGAGGAACTGAGGATTGCCAGCTACTGATCTTTGGGAAGAAAGCATTGCCTTGATGATGACTTGATTTGGACATTCTCACTGTAGGCTAATAAATTTCCATTTTTAAGAGCCATTTCATGAAATCTGCTTTCAGCAGTCTAGGAAACTAAAACAATGACTAAAACTGGGACACTAAAAAATTGTGCTCTAAGGGGGTGCAAGTGTAGTCCAGTGGTAGAATTCTCACCTGCCATGTGGGAGACTCAGGTTCGATTCCTGATCCATGCACTTCCCAAACAAACAAACAAGCAAACAAACAAATGAAAAACCAACCAAACAAAATTCAACAAATGGTGCTGCAATGAGGGGATACTCACATGGAAAAAGAATGAAATGTGACCCTTGCCATACAGCATACAAAAAACAAAACAAAACAAACTGCTCTAGTGGGGCAACAAATTCAATAGGCTGAGCCCTCAATCTTGGGGTTCACCTCTATGTACCTTATTCCTGCAAATCTGAGTCACCCCCAGAGATCCTCTTTTGTTGCTCAGATGTGGCTTCTCTCTCTAAGCCAACTTAGCAGGTGGACTCACTGCCCTCCCCCCTGTATGGGACATGACTCCCAGGGGTGTAAATCTCCCTGACCAACATGGGACAGAACTCCCAGGATGAGCTGGGACCCAGCATCATGGGATTGAGAAAGACTTCTCAACCAAAAGGAGTAAGAGAGAAATGAATTTTCAGTGTCTGAGAGATTTCAAATAGAGTTGAGAGAGAATCCTGGAGGTTATTCTTACTCATTATATAGATATCACTTTTTTGGTGTTTGCCTTTATGAAACTTATTCCTGCAAGCAATAGGCTAAGCCTACTTATGGTGGTCAACTAAATTGACCATACAAGTTAAATTTTGAGTAGGCAATGTACTACTCAAAATATAAATTTTGCACCAAATAAATATCTCTCCCTTTGGTCTCACACAGAAGTTGAAGTTTTAAAATAAGTAGCCTTGATTCTTGAAGATGATTGTATTGCTATATAGATTTTATAATGTGATCATGTGATTTTTGAAAACCTTGTGTCTGATGCTGCTTTTATCCAGGATATAGACAGATGAGTAAAAGAAAAAGGACAAAAAGTAATAAACAGTTGTGGGTGGGGATAAGGGTAAACAATAAAGGAGAGTTAAGGGGTATGGGATGGGTGAGTTTTTTCTTTTTACTTCTTTTTCTGGAATGATGCAAATATTCTAAAAATGTTCATGGTGATGAAGATACAACTATGTGATGATATTGTGAGTCATTGATTGTATACTTTTGATTGTATGCATATACTGTATGTGTGTAAAGAAACCTCAATAAACGAAAACAAACAAAAAAACCCAGTGCTTTTGTTTTTAGTGGGTCTTTGGTGGGTTTTGTTTAGGGGATCAAACCAGGAGCCGACCATTTCCCTTATGGTCCTTAATGCTAGAATGAATGTTGAGCAAATCAGAGCTTTGTACCATGAATGAGTACCTCAGTTAGTTTATGTATTATCTTCACTTTTTTTTCCACTCAACAATATAATTTGTTCCATTTTGCAACATATAGATCTATCTTGTTCTTTTTGAAGTGACAAATATTCCATAAAATGTACCATATTAAAAAAAAAACAGTACCTTTTGAATTGCATTTAGTTTGTTTCCATGATCTAGGGATCTTGAATTCATCTGTTTCTGTTTGCTGGCCATCCTTCTTAAATTGGTTATTAACATTAGGCTTATTCCAGAGGTCAGTGTTTAAGATGGTTAATATCTCCAAGCCCTATGAAATAAACCTGTCATGAAGTATTGCCAGTTGGTTTACTGCAAGGCCTTTTTGAGCCATAGGTTAATATATTAATGAAGACTGTGGCTATTACCCTATATTAAATAATGTCTGTGAATGATCAGAAGAAAAACATCCTTATGTTCTCTTGCACAGTCTGAGATTGATGAGAATGGATTACTCTGCCAAGAGAACTCAAAAATATTACAACCTTTTATTCCTCTGCAGCTTGGATGAGGGTGTATTCATTTCAATGCTATTACAAAAAAAAAATCTTAAAATGATTCTGAGCTAAAAACACATTAAATCATCACTTTAATTATAGAGAAACAGGACACTAAGATTCTGTCACTAATCTAGTTTAATCTTGGCACCTCAAGTTCATCCAACACTTTATTTCTTTACATGTCATATTAGTCAATTGGGCATAACCAACAGTATTTATTTATCTTATTTGTTTATTTTGGTAAAGTTGTAAATTATGATACCACTATAAAATTCATCAGTATATATACATTGCACAATCACATGAAAACTTGACATTTTAAAATGTGGTTTAAATTCAATATTAATATTAACATTTCCCCATTGTTCCTTCTACTTTTCCAGAGAGGTATAAGTGAACTGAAATATTCTTTTTTTTAATGTGAAACTCTCCTATTTAGTGTTTCATTTGTGGTATTACCTTTATGTGCAAGTACGTACAAAGAATACATATAATATATCAGTGAGATTTTTTTTCTTTAAGGTGTGCACTTTTATTGAACTGGCATCAAGTCGGTGCATAGGTTAAGTCCTGGCTGTCTCTGCAACATGGTCAGTTCCCAGGAAGACCAAAAGTCTTCACACACATGAAATTAGAGGACAAAAAGGGGGGTGGGGGCAAGATGGCTGACCATTTGAAATAGAAAAGAACAAGTATTAAGGTGGAAGTTTTTTTTTTAATTTGGATGACACATAATTTACATGAAAGCAACACTGTCACCCTCCCCGGTGTGAATGTGGATGACAACCTGTCGGTTCTCCTTAGGGAGAAGTGGGTGATTTTGGGGAATGCAAGGAACATCCTGTAACAATGCATCTCACAGTGACAATGAGTTTTTTTTTAATTGAGATATCTTCACACACATTCAGTCCATCCAAAGTATACAATCAAAGGCTCACAAAATCACATAGTTGTGTACTCATCACCATGATCATTTTTAAAACATTCGTATCACTCTAGAAAAATAAATAACAAGAAAAACGACAAAACTCATATATCCCATACCCCTTACCTCTCTCTCTCATTGGCCACTAGTATTTCTTTTTTATTTTAAATTGACTTTGTATTATCAAACTGAAACAACATACAAACATGAACATTCTTAACATACAAACATTTTGTGTATGGTGTACAATCAATGGCTCACAATATCATCACATAGTACTATATTCATCACTGTGATCATTTTTTAGAACATTTGCATCACTCCAGAAAAAGAAATAAAAAGAAAAAGAAACAAACTCACATATAGTATTTCAATCTACCCTAATTTTTATTAACCCTTATCCCCACCCCACCATTATTTATTTATTTTTTGTCATTATATTTTTACTCATCTGTCCATACCCTGGATAAAGGGAGCATCAGACATAAGGTTTTCACAATCACATGTTCACAGACAATGAGCTTTTAAAGCTAAAACAAAAATGACAGTGCTGAAGGGTTGGGGGGAGTGTTGGGCCCTAGAATTCTAATGTTAACTCACAGATTTCTACCAAGATGTCCCAGGGACTGAATGTTCCAGAGGCTTCCTGGAGACCAAAGATGAGTTGTTAATATCCCTAAGATCATCTAAGGAAAGGTAAAGAGAAACACAAGTAAGAGATCTTCTTCAATTCCTCATGCTTGTTGCTCTCTGTGATGGTTTGAATCTGTTGTGTGCCCCAGAAAAGCCAAAGTCTTTAATCCTCATTCAGTATTGCTGAGTGGGAGCTTTTTTGATTGTTTCCATGGAGATGTGCCCAATCCAATTGTGGGTGGTATCTTCTGATTTGTTGGTTTGCATGGAGATGTGTCTCCATTCATTCAAGGTGGGGTTGCTTACTGGAATCCTTAAGAGGGAAGCATTTTGGAAAAAGTAACAGAGCCAACAGAGCCCACACAACCAGAGAACTTTGGAGTTACAGAAGGAAAACACCCCTGGGGAAGCCTTATGAAATGAGGAGAGCAAGCTAGCAGACATCAACATGTATCCTCCCAGCTGGGAGAGAAACCCCAAAGTTCATCAGCCCTTTCTTTGGAGTTAAGGCATCTTTCTCTGGATGCCTTAGTTTGAACACTTACACAGCCTTAGAACTGTAGACTTGCAACTTAATACATTCTTTTTTTAAAAAGCTGTTCTGTTTCTGGTATATTGCATTCTGGCAGCTTACAAACTAAAACACTCTCCCATCTTTAATGTGATTCTGCTCCTTGCAGAATGTTCACTCACGGGCTGTCTCTACCTCGACAAAGGCCACCTGAGAAGCCTCCCTGGGTTAGGTTCATTAACTTGGTTGATTTCTCACAGTTCAGACTCTTGCCATAGTTTTGCATGTTTGGAAACCTGATTTCAGCAGATCCAAAGCAAATCAGTTCAGGGACAAGATAAACAGTAGCGAAGTCCATAAAACTGGAGTTAAAGACAGAATATGGGCTTATTTAATTTACAATGAAATGGTCACCGAACCATTTACCAAGGTAATTAGGTCCCTGAGACAAGCCCATTGCTTTCCCATAGTTAGATATGAATGGGAAACTTAAATGCAATCCAAGGGCTACCTGGGGACCACAGATTCATAATAAAGGGAGTTAGTTGGTTTAAACGGTATGTTTAATGGTGTGATGCCAAGAGAGCTCAATTTATCTGACTTTAGGAAAGGTTTTGCAATGGTTCCTTAATACCCAGAGGCCTACTAACTGCAGTTCTCTTTGCCCATGTCCCAATATGCAAAACCAGTAATGCAGGCTCTGAATAAGACTTGAAGTCCATTGGTAAGCCTACTAGTATGTAGACAGGGCTTTGGTGGCTTTTTAAAAGCTCTCATTGATGATGAACCCCTTTTATGATGAGTGCATTGATTATTTAGATGTACCAATGTATCAAATTCGTTTATGGTTATCTTTACCAGAAGATTCCTTCATCTGTTCAGCCTGGCCTAGGTAAACCAAACCACAAGGATCCACAAACAAAATGACACCTGCAGTCATTCCAATGTATACCCAATTACAGTAGTCACACAAAGATATAACCACACACAGATATCCCACTGTGCCCCTTCTCTCCTCACCCCCACCCAAAAGCTTGATGGAAGAAGGTCCAAGCCAGGGGCCTCTTAATCTCTCTTGCTGATTCTCAGCCCCTCTCATCAGAAGGGCTGAATTTTATCCTGCAGACCCAGGAAATCTTCAGTTTCTTTGTTTGGAATCTTCAGTTTCCAATCAGTTGTATGTGGATTTACAATTTAATTCTGAGAGAGAAATCTTATTTCCTTAATTTTCAAGGTCTTGGGTCAAACTTTTAATTATTTAAAACAGTTCTTTATTCACAGCAAATAAAAACTTCATGAGTTTGTTATAGGTAAAACTGTTAAAAATAAAACTTGACTTGGGGGCGCAAGGGTAGTTCAGTGGTAGAATTCTCACCTGCTGTGTGGGAGACTCGGGTTCAATTCCCAGCTCATGCACTACCTCCCGACCCCACCTCCACAAAATCAACAAATGGTGCTTCAATAATGGAATACTCACATGGAAAAAGAATGAAATGTGACCCCCACCATACAGCATACAAAAAAAAAAAAGAAAGAGAGAGAGACAAAGAGAAAAACTCTTGATTTAAGAACTGTACAATCTCAGGTCCCAGAGTTATGTTGAAATACAGAGAAAATATGTAACATTTGAAAGCAGCAGATAGACTCATTTTATAATGACTCATTATATAAAATTTTATAATATACAAAAGTAGAGAAAATAGTATAATAAACTCCTATGTATCCACCACTCAGTTTCAATAATTACAACTCATGGCCCATCTCATTTCATCTGTACCCCGGCCCATTTCCACCATCTTTGCCACGAGATTATTTTGAAACAAATCTCTGATATCATATCATCTTACTCTGTTCATTATATTACAGATAGATTTTTTTAAACATTTTTTATTGTGAAATATAACATGTATAAAAAAGCAATAATTTTCAAAGTACAGTTTAATAGGTTGTTATAGAATGGATTTCAAAGTTTGGTATCAGTTACAGTTCCACAATTTCAGGTTTATCCTTCTAGGTGCTATAAGACATTAAGACTAAAAAGAAATGTCAATACAATGATTCAGTAGTCATACTCATTTGTTAAATCCAATCTTCTTTGATACAACTCCTCTTTCTCCTTTGATTCTTCTCCCACTGTCTAGGGATATTTGGGCTATGGCCATTCTAACTTCTTCATGTTGAAAAGGGGTGTCGACATTATGGGATAGTGGGATGCAACTCGTTGATGCTCTTGGAGAGACTGCTAACTCTGGGTTTCAGGGCTTATCTGGCCTAGGAAGCATGTATTACAGATAAATTTTTAAAGGCTTAAAATTGGGCTAAAATATTACAGAATCTCAGAAACTTCTCTTATTTTAGGGGTTGCAGGAATAAAAGCAAAAAGCATGAATGAGTGTGACCTAGGTTCCCCCCACTTTGGACACCACTAAATCCTCTTTTTCTAAGGGGGTAGAAAGGATCTGCTCTATCTAGAGGTTTCAGTGTACACTTAGGATAAAAAGTACTTTGCTGAGAAAAGATAAAGGCCCCCAAGGGGTTCTGAAGTACCTAGACCGGCTCTTAAGAGGGCATCTGTAATATATATTTGTTATTGTACCATGTGACACTAGTATCAGATACTACTGTCAGGACTTTGGAACTTCAGAGTGAATCAAAGACATTCTTCGCAAATGCTATTGACTGTGTTTTAAAACTTCAACTTCTGTGTATGACCAAGAGGAGATGTTTATTTGGTGCAAAATTTATGTTTTCTGTAGCACACCATCTAATTTAAATTGTGTGGTCAGTTTATTCAAATACCATAATTACACGGAACCTCGAATAAGGGCATGAGATATTGTACAGGTTAGTGTGATGCCCTGATATATCCCAGAGTAATTTGAAAAACAGTATTTGCAAAGCCGCCTCAAGGGACTGGGGCAAAATGTGGAAAGTCCTGGGGACTGGGGAATTCCTGATAATCTCACCAGCAATGGGGACAATCAATTTAAGAGGTTGAACCCTCTATCTTGAGACTTTCCCTATGAAACTTTACTCCTGCAAAGGAGAAGCTAAGCTTACTTATAATTAGGCCTAAGAATCACTCCCAGAGAATCTCTGTTGTTGCTCAGATGTGGCCTCTTTCTCAAAGTCAACGTGGTAGGTAAACTCACTGCCCTCCCCCCTATGTGGGACATGATTCCCAGGAGTGTAAATCTCTCTGGCGACATGGGACATGATTCCTGGGGATGAGCCTGAATCCAGTATCATGGGATTGAAAAAGCCTTCTTGACAAAAAGAGGGAAGAAAAATGAGAGAAATTAAATTTCAGTGGCTGAGTGATTTCAAATAGAGTTGAGAAGTCATTCTGGAGGTTATTCTTATGCAGTATATAGATATCCCTTTTCTGTTTTTGGAGTACTGAAGAGAAATATCTGAAATTGTTGAACTGTGTCATGGTCAGCGTCATGTGTTAACTTGACCAAGTGGTGGTACCTGTTTGACTGGTTGGGCAAGTGCTGCCCTGTTTATTGCAATGAAGACATTTCATAGAATTAGATCATGAGCACATCACCTGCATCCACAGCTGATTCCATTTGTAATCAGCCAAGGGGAGTGTCTTTTGCAATGAGTGATGCTCAGTCTAATCACTGGAAGCCTTTTAAGGAGGATTCAGAAGACACAAGCTGCTATTCCTGCTTCGGCTGGCAAGCCTCTCCTGTGGAGTTCGTCCAGACCCTCCATCAGAATTGTCGGCTTCACAGCCTGCCCTGTGGATTTTAGACTCTGCGTTCTCATGGTCATGTGAGACACTTTTATAAATTTTATATTTGCGAGTGTTCCTTGTTGATTCTGTTTCTCTAGAGAACCCTAACTAATACAAACGGCATTCCAGTAGCCTTAATTCTTGAAGATGATTGTGTAACTACATAGCTTTTACAGTGTGACCATGTGATTGTGAAAACCTTGTGACTGACACTCCCTTTATCCAGTGTATAGACAGATGAGTAAAAAAACAAACAATAAATAAATAAGCAAACAAATAAATAGAGGGGGATAAGGGTCTTGATATTTTGGGTGTTCTTTTACATTTTCATTTTTCTTAAGTGTATTTTTTTTTTGGAGTAATGAAAATGTTCAAAAATTGATTGTGGTGAAGAATGCACAACTATATGATGATATTATGAACCATTCATTGTTCACGTTGGATCATTATATGGCATGTGAATATATCTCAATAAAATTGTATTAAAAAGGCATCCTTTTCTTTGATCATATTTTCTTCCTTTCATAGTGTTATACCAGAAACATAGGTGGCAGTGCCAAGATTGAAATATAAGGCAATACTGAAGAGGTAGAGTCTGGAAGCAAATGATCAAGATAGATCCAGGCAAGTGGTCAGGTAGCAAATAGGTATTACTGTGTGAAAATAGCTCACACTGTGGAGACCAGCCAAGCTGTCAAGTCATAGAATACAGAAGTCCCAGAAGAAGCTGGGAACTTAAGCAAAAGTGGGGCAATTGATAGTCATACACAGGGCACTAGGAACCAAGAAGCTAAGACAACTCGAGTTTCACTTGGAAGACTCTTCTGTGCTTCCTCTTGGAGTAAGAACACTCCTGAAATGGCTAATCCATATTCTGTACAGACGAGCAGGTCACATTAAAGAGATAGCATACCAGCCACAAATGACAGGTCCTTGAAGGCAGGGTCTCTGTTTCCTCACCCCTGCTCCATTCTCAGTGTTTAACACAGCATAGAACTCCCCATATTCAGACTGCTTCTCCAGTATTCCTTTTCTGTTAGAATCATTTATCTGTTTTTCTAGTCTCTCATTTGTTGCAATATCTTTGCTTTTTGGTTGCCACCTTAACAGAATTCATTCTCTTTTATGACAGTAGCATATGCTACTGTTTTCGGAATAAAGATAAAAATCATGAGAGCAATGCTTCAAGTAAAATAGCAAATTATAAATTACCTTCAACACTGAATAAAACCTTCTGGATGTACGCTCTATAGAATGGATGGTTTATTAGGTGACAGTTTTGAAAATCACAACTACCAGTACAGATAGTCTTTGTTACCTGAAGCACCATATTTATAATCACCAAAGAGAAAATATATGCATTAGCAGATTCAGTTAATTTTAAATTGGAGAAAAAATAAGCAAAGGGATTTATCAGTACACAAATTTAAGTACCCATACATTTTAAGTCCTGTGCAGTCAAGCAGTGGGTTAAAATTGATTTAGAACTAAAAATGTAAATTTCAATTTTCTTTTCCAAAATGTGGTATTTGTTTGCCATATTATAACTCAGAATCAGGGTTATTTTCTGATTGGCATTCAAGGTTTGGGTCCAAGTTCCCCAGAAAGGTACTCGGAAGAATGAGCCATTACATGCAGGCTCCTAGAGTACAGAGTTTGGCCAGTGGATATGTTGCAAATATTTACACATTTCCTTAAACAGTATCAGAAGATGGCATGATTCAATAACATTAACAGGGGTCACAAAGTAGAGTCTGTGGTAGAGCCAAGTGGTTTGTAGAAGTGCTTTGTTAGAATGGTATTTTAAATGTTTCTGTGCTTTCCAGAGTTTACCATAAATCCAGAGCACCCAATTATCTTGCATCCTTGCACCTTCATAAATTTGGTTATCAGACTGGCACCAGAAGGCATTTGAGTTTCTGACTCCTGAACTAGGTTTTGGAGATTGTTCTAGTTTGCTAGCTGCCGGAATGCAACACACCAGAGACAGATTGGCTTTTAATAAAAGGGGATTAATTTTGTTAGTTCTTTAGAGGAAAGGCAGCTAACTTTCCACTGAGGTTCTTTCTTATGTGGGAAGGCACATGATGGTCTCTGCTGGCCTTCTCTCCAGGCCTCTGGGTTCCAACAAGTTTCCCTGGGGTGATTTCTTTCTGCACCTCCAAAGGCCTGGGCTGAGCTGCGAGTGCTGAGATGAGGTATGCCGAGCTGCTTGGGCCGTGCTACATTGCGCTCTCTCATTTAAACACCAGCCAATTAAGTCAAACGTCATTCATTGCAGCAGGCATGCCTCCTAGCCCACTGCAGATGTAAATCAGCAACAGATGAGGCTCACATACCATTGGCTCATGGCCATAGCACTAGGTGCCTTCACTTGGCCAAGTTGACAACTGAATCTAACTACCACAGAGATGGTTGTTAGAAGTTGTAAAGTTTCTTTTTAAAAATTTCTAGATAAATATTTTCTACCTAAGAGATTGTTTAGGTTTCCCAGAAAACTCAAAAGTCCATGTATTTCAGTTTATCTCAGCTGTCAGGGTTTAGATGAGGTAATTCTAAATATCGCTGTGTCACTAGTAGTGTTAGAATGATAACAGAGGGTGCTATTTAGGGGAGTACAGCGTATGTTCTATGGAGTAAAATGTGTGTTTGCACGCATGTGTGTGTATTTGATTTACAGAGCAAATAAGTATATTACATGGAATTTATCATGATAAAGGTTTAGTATTGGCAGATCACCATGGTTTAATTACCTCTTTGTATCCCTAATGTGATCAATACTATAAACTGAGAATTTGACAGTAACCAGTAATAAGGCAAATACCACCTGAGGTACTGTTTTTTGTTTCTACTTCCCTTATTTTTTATTTTTCGCATGGGTAGGCACCAGGAATTGAGCCCGGGTCTCTGGCATGGCAGGTGAGAATTCTGCCACTGAGCCACCTTCACACCACCCTTCCCTTATTCTTAAAATATTATTTTATCTTCCCTTCACCTGACGTCATACATACTCTGTGGTAGCTACATGGCTTCTACTCTTTGCACTGGAGAAACATTATATACCATCAAAGATGTCTATAGAAATCAGAGTGAAAGATTTACCAAATTAGACCATCCACAAAGAGCACACAAAGGACACTGTGTGATGATGGATTGAAGTGGCATATGACTAGGATGCTGCAGTAAAGAAGGCTATGAATTATTTGACATTGTTCCCACCAAGAGGTGGGATCTACGTCCCCTTCTTTCAAATCTGGGTGGACCCTGTGACTGCTTTAATTAAGTATATGACAAAGAAGCGACATTGTGACAGTTTCTGGACTCTTAAAGGACTGGCTGATTTCACTTCCTACCTCTTAGAATGAAGTCAAACTACACTGAGTCTGCCAGGCACGAGGAAGCACAAGCTAGCCATGTGGGAAATGAGAGAGAGAAAGAGAGAGAGAGGGAGGATGCCCACCTGCCCCAGCCTTCCCAGTTCAGGCACCATTTATATGAGCGAAGAACCCTTCAGATGACTTCAGCCCCAGCAACCAAGTGATGGTAACTACCTGAGTGAACACAAGGGAGAGCTGTCCAGCTAAGCCCAGTCAACTCATAGAACTGGAAGAGATAATAACAAATTGTGTTTCAGGCCATTACTTTTGGGGTAGTTTATAATACAGCAATAGAAAACTGAAATAGAATCTAAATCAAGGAAGCAAGCAAGAGTTTGAAGGCACCAACATGAGACTACAAAACACTTTGAAGTTAGAATGCCCGCCTTCCATGCGGGAGACCTGGGTTTGATTCCCAGACCATGCACCTAAAAAAAAAAAAAAATTAAAAAAAAAATCAAAATATTTTGAAGCTCCTCACAGTAGTATTCTTTCTTATCCAACCTTCTATAAAGCTACACTTTGAACTTTCCATAAATGTTACTTTGGGAACTTTGAGCAATTTCCTTGGTGTTACCTGTGAGCCATGCATACATGAAGATAGCCAAAGTCACTGGAAATAAGGTTCTTGAATGCAGGCAACAGAACCACATTGATGTGATGTCTGTTCAAACATAGCACTCTGGGCAAGGCATGGAAGGAAGATGAATGGCAGTAGATTCTTCAAGAAAATCTGTTGAGAAGTTAATTAGAGTAGAATGAGTGACTGTCCCAGGCAGGCAGAAGAGTCATATGTATGCATGAAGCCTGTCTTCTTAAAGAGTGGGACATCTGTCAGAAATTCTCACCTTTCCTTAGGAAAACATGTCTGGTGGGCTTTAAGATAATGAGGCAGCATTGCAACAGTGTCAGACAGCAGAGTGGTACATCTATATATCAAAAGATAATTTTCCTATGTATATTGGTGGAAAGATGTGGTAGACAGCCTCTAAAATGATCTCTGATGAACCCCACCTCCCAGTATTCATGCCTTCTTTAGTCTGCCAATGCTTCCAGAATGCAACACACCAGAGATGGATTGGCTTTTAATCAAAGGGGATTTATTTCGTTAAAAATGTATAGTTCTTCAGAGAAAAGGAAGCTAACTTTCATCTGAGGTTCTTTCTTACACAGGAAGGCACAGGGTGATCTCTGCTGGCCTTCTCTCCAGGCCTCTGGGTTCCAATGGCTTTCCCCGGGATTATTCCTTCCTGCATCTCCAAGGCCTGGGTTGTGCTGCAAGTGCTGAATTGAGGTATGCTGAGCTGCTTGGGCTGTGCTACATTGAGCTCTCTCATTTAAGCATCCAGCCAATTAAATCAAGCATCATTCATTGCAGCAGGCAGGCCCCCTAGCCCACTGCAGATGTAATCGTGACAGATGAGCTTCACATGCCATTGACTCATGTCCACAGCAACAGAACTAGGCACCTTCACCTGGCCAAGTTGACACCTGAACCTAACTACCACAATGCCCTTGTGGAATCCTCGCCATTTCAGTGTGGTCTGGATTTAGTGATTCACTATTTTTTTTTTTGAGACTTCCTTTGACCCCTTTCCTGGGCATTCTATTTTTTTTTTTACTTTTTATTTTTATTGACAAACCAAAACAACATTCAAACATGAACATTCTTAACATACAAACATTCCATATATGGTGTATAATCAATGGCTACCATATCATCACATAGTAGTATATTCATCACCATGATCATTTTCTAGAACATTTGTACCACTCCAAAAAAGAAATAAAAAGAAAAAAGGAAAAACTCATACATACCATACCCCTGACCCCTCCCTCTCATTGACCATTAGTATTTCCATCTACCCAATAAATTTTAACCTTTGTTCCCCCTATTTTTTTCTATACCCCTTATTACTCCCTTTCATTGATCATTTGCATTTCAATCTACTCTATTTTAACATTTGTTCTACGTATTATTTATTTATTTTTACTCCATATTTTTTACTCAATTGTCCATACCATAGATAAAAGGAGCATCAGACACAACGTTTTCACAGTCACACAGTTGCATTGTGAACTCTATATCATTTATACATTCATCTTCAAGAAACATGGCTAATGGAACACAGCTCTATAGTTTCAGGCACATCCCTCTTGCCTCTTCATATGTGTCCCCAGCCCTCCTCCCTCTATCATTCTCACATTCAGCTTCATTCAGTGTACTTACATTATTTGCTACAATCAAGTAATATTGTGCTGTCCATTTCTGAATTTTTACCATCAGTCCTTTTGCATAATCTGTATCCCTTCAGCTCCAATTACCCAATATGTACGCTATTTCTATCTCCTGATGACCTCTGTTCTTAACTGAAATTCTCCAAGTTCATTCATTAATGTTAGTTAGTGATTCACTTTTAATGAACAGAACATGGAAAAAATAATGGAATTCTACTTCTGGGATTTAGATTAAAAAGGCTGGTTTCCATCCTGCTTACCCTCTCTTGCTCTTTCACTTACTTGTTTCTAATGGAAGTCATGTAGTGGGCAACCCCATGGAGAGGTTCATGCAGCAAGGAAATGAGGGAACCCTCTGGACAAGACCCAGCGAGGAAATGAAACCCTCAGGCCAACAGCCAAAAACCACATAAATGAGTTTGCAAGTGGATCCTGTCTTAGTTGGATCTTCAGATGAGACCTCAGGCCTGGTTGGCAGCTTAATCGCAACCTCATGAGACACATGGAGCCAGAGGCACTTAGATAAGCTGCACCTGGATTACTGAAACTGCGAGATAAACAGTATGGGATAATATGTTACAACGCAATAGATAATTAATACAAAGCATTACTTATTGCTCCTATCTTTTAAGTCAACATTCAAAACAATAATAGGAAGAACCATTGTTATTGTCAACTTTGAACCAGAAAGATGTTTAAAACCTAGTGATATCAAAACGATATTTACTGTTTATATGACAAATGCTTAGTATAATACCATCATGTCCTTGTTTCATAGGCTTCTTGGAACACAGATTGTTTTGAAGGTTTCAGGCTCGGTGTGTTGAGATATGAAAGAATTGTAAGAATTAAAATGAATAATAATCATATTCGTTAAATGTACATTCAAAACACTTTTAACATAAATGTAATAGCTATAAACTATTTGTGTAACACATTTGGTTTGGCTGTTTTCTTTTATCCTTAGGCGAGGACCACTATATAAGAATGAATAAATAAATTGCAAAAACCTCGATTATTTCCTCGCAGACCTATTTCTCCTTCAGTTTTTCTCATCTCAAGTTTGCTGAAGCTTAAAATTTGAGAATTATACTTAATTTCTCTTTTCCCTTCATCTTTCTCATATGATTCAATCAGAAAATCCTGCAGATTATTCCTCCAAAACATATACCAAATCTATCTAGTTCTCTCTCTCTTTTCTATCTTAGTGCAAGTCACCTCCATCTCTCACCTGGAATATTGCAATAGCTTCCTAATTGATCTTGCAACTACTATTACTCATCTACAATTCAGGCTTTAAATAACAAACAGACTAATCTTTATAGCAACCATATCAGATTATATCACTCATTTGCTTAAGCCCTCCAATGGTTCCTTATCATTTAAAGAATAAAATTCAAACTCCCTACCTTCGCTTTTAAATTTCTGCACCATATGCAGTTCTAGTTTGCTAGTTGCCAGAATGCAATATACCAGAAATGGAATCGCTTTTCAAAAGGGAACTTTAATAAGTTGCTAGTTTACAGTCCTAAGGCCGAGAAAATGTCCCAATTAAAACAAGTCTATAGAAATGTCCAATTTAAGGCATCTGGGGAAAGATACCTTGGTTCAAGAAGGCCGATGAAGTTCAGGGTTTCTCTCTCAGCTGGAAGGGCACATGGCGAACATGGCGGCATCTGCTGGCTTTCTCGTGGCTCTACCAAAAACGGACTCTTCCAAAATGTTTCCTTTTTTAAAGGATTCCAGTAAGCAACTCCATCTTCAGTGGGTGGAGACACACCTCCATGGAAATCATCTAATCAAAAGTTACCACCCACAATTGGGTGGGTCACATCTTCATGGAAACAATCAAAATGCTCCCACCCAGCAATACTGAATGAGAATTAAAGGGCATAGCTTTTATGGGGTCCACCACAGATTCAGACTGGCACATATGCTTCTACTTTCCTTTATGATCACATTTTGTATCATTGCTTCTTGCCTAATATGCTCAAGCCTTTGGGTCTTTCTGTTCTTTAAACATGCCAACTTGTTCCTATCTCAGGACCCTTCCTCTAGCTGTCCTTCTGCCTGGACAACTCATCCTTTGATCTATATATGCTGTTTTCTTTTTATGAAATGGCTCTCTGTTTACCTATCACTTCCTTAGAAAGGCTTTTGCTGATATCCTAGTGTCTTGATTTGCAAGCTGCCGGAATGCAATATACCAGAAATGGAATAGCTTTTAAAAAGGGGGAATTTATTAAGTCACAGGTTTACAGTTCTATGGCCATGAAAATATCCAAATTAAAGCAAGTCTATAAAAATGTCCAAATTAAGGCACCAACAAGAGGTTACCTTCACTCAAGAAATGCTGATGAAGTTCAGGGTTTCTCTCTCAACTGGAAAGGCACATGGCGAGCCTTCTCTCCAGGCTTCTTGTTTCATGAAGCTCCCCCAGGGGTGTTTTTTCCATCTTCATCTCCAAGTTCTCTGGCTGCATGGGCTCTCATGGTTCTCATGGCTCTCTGGTGGTTCTGAAGCTCTTACCAAAATGCTTTCTTGTTTAATGGATTCCAGTAAACTAATCAAGACCCACCTGGAATGGGTGGAGTCACATCTCCCTCTAATCAAAGGTTAATACCCACAATTGTGTCACATCTCCCTGGTGACAACCTAATCAAGCTTCCAGCCTACTGACTAGGGATTAAAATATCTACAAGATGGACAGGGATTAAAACATGGCTTTTCTAGGGTACATAATTCTTTCAAATTGGCATACCTAGTATTGGTATTTTACCACTTCAAGTGAAGTATGGAAACCTTACTTTCATTTAGGTCTCTTTACTTCCCCAGTTTAAAATATTATGGTCTTGAGTATCAAACAATGTCATATTTTTTATTTCAATCATCAAATACAATTAGAAAACTCAGAAGGAAAAGTAGATAGTCTATTGTATTTACCCATACTTCTGCTCTTTCTGTTATTTCTTCCTTCTTGATGTTCCATAAGTCTTTGTTTTATCATTCCATTTATTTTTGAAGAGTTTTCCGCAGTCATTCTTTTTTTTTTTTTTTACAGTTCCACAATTTTAGATTTTTATTTCTAGCTGCCCTAAGGTACTGGAGACGAAAAGAAATATCAGTATAATGTTTCAGCATTCATACGTATTTGTTAACCTGACCTTCTCTGAATAACTCCACTATCACCTTTGATTTTCCTCCCATTCTTTAGGGGTATTTGGGCTATGCCCATTCTAACTTTCTCATGTTGGAAGGGGCTGTGGATAATAAGGGATAGGGAGATGGAACTAGTTGATGTTCTGGAAGGGCTGGCCTCTCTGCATTTCAGGACTTATCTGGTCCAAGGACCCATTTGGAGGTTGTAGGTTTTGGAAAGTTACCCTGGTGCATGGAAACTTTGTAGAATTTATGTAATGTCCTAGGTATTCTTTCCTCAGTAATTCTTTAAGGACAGATCTGTCAGCAACAATTTTTTTTCAGTTTTTGTTCATCTGTGAGCGTTTTCATTTTATTTTCATTCTTGAAAGGACAGTTTCACTAGGTTGAGAAATTCTTTCAGCATTTGACAAACGTTATGCCACTTCCTCCTGGCTTGAAAGTCTTCTGTCTTTGGAATTGGTTTTCATCTACAGGTAATGCACCATTTCACTCCAGCTGCTTTCAAAATTTTTTCTTTGTCATTCATTTTCAGAAATTTGATTATAATGTTTCTTGGTGTATATTTCTTTCTCATCCTATTTAGGATTCACTCAAGTTCTTGAATTTACAGGTTTATCTCTTTTACTAAATTTGGGAAGTTTTCAGCCATTATTTCTCTTTTAGCCCAGTCTCTTTCTCCTCTCATTCTGAGACTCCAATGATACGAATGTTGAATCTTTTGTTATAACCACATGGGTCCCTGGAAGCTCTATTCATTTTTTTCAGTCTATTTTCCTCTATCATTCAAATTGGTAAGTTCTATTGATCTGTCCTCAAGTTCAGTGATTATATCATGTCATCTCCACTCTTCTGAGTTCATCTAGGAAGTTTTCTATTTTTGGTTATTATATTTTTCAGTTCTATAATTTCCATTATGTTCTTTTCTTATAATTTCTATTTATTAGTTGAGATTTTCTTTCTCTTTTTTATTTGTTTCTGGATAATTTGTAACTGTTTCTTGAAGTATTATTATGATGGCTACTTTAAAATTCTTGCCAGATAATTCCAACATTTGATTCATTTCAAATATTGACTGTCTTTTCCCATTTAAATTGTGATTTTCTGGGTTCTTTGTCCTGGGCATTTTGGCTATTACATTAGGAGACTCTGGGTCCTATTTAAATCTTTTATTTTAGTAAGCAGGCACCCTGTTTAGATTTAGTGTGTAGGTTCTGGCCTACTTTTGTGGGCTGTGGTTCCAATAACAATTTAATTTTCAGAGCCTTTGTGGTGCTATTTTGAGATCCTTAGTTTATCAAGTGCTGCTAGGGGTCTCACTAACCCCTGCTGTGGATGCCTGAGGGGGCAGAAAAATTTCTCTAGGTAGGAAAGAGGAGTCTTAGGTTCAGTGGAGAAGGAGAGTGCTTCCCTTGGCTGATTATTGTTAGCTAGGCTCCTTCTTGCTCACTAGGCTTGCCTGTTGTCAGCAGGATTCCCATTTTATCCAGCGGAGGGATGAGCCTACCTGGCTCATACTTTCTGCTCTCAGTTTTTGGGTCAGAAGCACCTGTACTGCTTGTTGGGGGTTTGTAAGATGCCTTGCCACTCCACTATGGTTTTCCTCTAACCTGGGGTCCCTAAACAATTTGTCCTCCTCTTTCCATCTTCTAGAGTTCTCCTTTGGTTCTTTCTTGACCCCCTTATCCACACTTTATCACATCACTTTATTTTAATTATCTATGTAGGATTTTTTCCATCATTACTTGATATTTTTATAATTAATTAATTAATTAAGCAAATATTTGTCTATCCCTCTGAACTATAAACATATGACAGCCAAGACCTGTAAATATTGTTCTTTAAGTACTCTCAGGCTCCTAGAATAGTGCTGTGCATTGAGAAAGTTAATACTAGTGAGCTGAATGAATGAATGAATACTAAAAAGAGTGATTGTAGAAGTCTTCTTTACCCCCTGTTCTAGTTTGCTAGCTGCCGGAATGCAATATGCCAGAAACGGAATGGCTTTTAAAAAGGGGAGTTTAATAAGTTGCTAGTTTATAGTTCTAAGGCTGAGAAAATGTCCCAATTAAAACAAGTCTATAGAAATGTCCAATCAAAGGCATCCAGGGAAAGATACCTTGGTTCAAGAAGGCCGAATGAAGTTCAGGGTTTCTCTCTCAAGTGGAAGGGCACATGGCAAGCACAGTCAGGGTTTCTCTCTCATCTGGAAAGATACATGGTGAACACAGCATCATCTGCTAGCTTCCTTTCCTGGCTTCCTGTTTCATGAAGCTCCCAGAGAGACATTTTCGTTCTTCATCTCCAAAAGTTGCTAGCTGGTGGACTCTGCTTCTCGTGGCTATGTTGTTCTGCTCTGCTCTCTGAATCGCTCTCCAAAATGTTTCCTCTTTTATAGGATTCCAGTAAACTAATCAAGACCCACCCAACTGGGTGGAGACACGCCTCCACCTAATCCAGTTTAACAACCACTCTTGATTAAATCACATTTCCAGGGAGAGGATCTAATTACAGTTTCAATCATACAATACTGAATAGGGATTAGAAGAAATGGTTGTCTTTACAAAATGGGATTAGGATTAAAACATGGCTTTCCTAGAGTACATACATCCTTTCAAACCAGCACATACCTCCAAAAGATTTTGTGTCACCCTATTTAGTACATGAAGAAAGAACAATTTGTTAGGATGGATCAGACAAAAGTGACTGTTGCCCAAAGGACAAACCTGACGACTATTAACAAATAAAAAGTTGTCCTTTTTGATTCTGTAAATGTAATTAGAAAAGTACAAAAGGCATGTGCACATCTGCAGGGTTTATGCACTGCCTCAGCTTGGAAACACTGAAAGGGAGTGTGACTTGGGTAATGTCTGGGGTCACAGCCCACCTTCAAACTGACTGTTGCTAATTACCCAACAGGATCTTCATTACCCGTCTTTAGGGAAGCAGAAGAAAGCTCTTTGCCCATGTCCCTGGAGACTTCAGAGAACTGATTCCTGTCCTACCCCTTCACTAATTATCAGGTCAACCATTAGCATAACTGTGAGAGGATAGTAAATCTAAGGAGTTTTTCTTGCTGCCTTTTTCAGAAGAGGAAAACAATGTTAAATAAACAATTGCCAACTAAAAAAATTGGCATATCCTTGCACAAATATTGAATTTCGTATCAGTCTATGTGCATAGCACAAACCATGTTTTTGCTAGTAAGATAGAAATAGAAAATTGGGATTATTACACCGCTAAGCATTATGCTTTACAAGTTACCCAATTTAGTTATTGTCAGGGACCAAGGATATTTGTCCCCCCATAGTCTACTACTTAATATTGTAATATATCTAAAAAGAATTAACTATATTTTAATTTAATTAGAGCAGAACATTCATGATTTATAAAGTTTATCCCTGTTAATTTGCAAATTAATCTGATTTACTCCCCTTAGGCTTTCTAATGCTTCAGAAACAAATCTTTCAGAAAAAGAATGGTGTATGGTTTCTTTTCAATGACTTAACTATAGAAACTGATTAAGTAACTTTCAAAAATAATTAGAACTGGTTACTAAATTGGGTTGTAAAATCTCTGGTCTCTGAGATCTTCAAGAAGACACACGCACACACACACACACAATTATCTGAAGGTTTAGAAACTAAGCTTTAAATATTCACTTTCCATAAAGCAGGATAAGTTTTTTTTTTTTTTAAAAAGCAGGATAAGTTTTGCAGTCTCAGAGTTTAACTCTTAAAACAACCAAATGAACAAATAAAACACACATTTTTAATGATAAAATCATAGGACAGAAAGTAAAGAGAATAGCAATTATGCAGTGAATTTATATGCTGTAGACTGTTCTATATCATGTAGGCCCAATTATCTACAGAATAATTTAGACAAAATTATTATTTGCCTTTATTATTGTGACAGCTATAGCTCTATCATCTAAGACAATAAAATATAATAATATAATGTAATGAGACACAATACAATGCAACACAACACAAAACACAAAACAATACCACATCACATCATATATCATATATATCATATCTTATTATTTCATAATATATCTTTAACCAGATCTCTGATACTTGCTCAGGTCCTTTTCAAATTCTTCCTACAGACTGGGTCCAGATGTTGGCAACGAGTTACCTTTTACCTTGAAGCATTGAGAACAGTTATGGGGAAAGTCAAATTTCGAGTTTCAATTGATATCATTAACAGAAAGCTTTTATAATGAAAAAAAAAAAGACAAAACTCTGACTGGGTAATAGAGCCATACAATTCTGATAATGTTAGTAATAAACATTAAGTGCAAACAAAAAAATGATTATGAAAATATTTTTTCAAATCAGCAGTTTTCACAGTCACCTTAGTAAACATTTTTCTAAAGGGCCAACTGATATAAATCTATTTAGAATACTAAAACTATGTTCTGGGATCATCCTGAATTCATAAATTATGGGACAAATGTTTTTCCACATATTGGCTAATATAATTCACACATATTATTTCTTGCCCTAAGAGCACTCTATTGTACTGTGCATTATAGGAATGTCAAGCTTGGATTTATATGCAGGAAGATTTCTGTAGGTGGCATTATTGATGGCAAATGGAATATTCACCAGACATCGGAATCGGAAGTACTTCTGAAAAACACCTTTTTCACATGAAAGGGCCATAAATCTAAAAACAATCTTGAATTCCCAAGAAATCCTTTTATGCAATAAGTTGATAGCAAATACATTACTGAGAAGACACATAATTACCTTAAAATGTACCACAGTTAGAAATGTATTGGAGCTCTTAAATTATAATTTAATTTTATAATAGGAAAAAATATAAAAAACATTTTTACCATTCATTTTTTTCTTTTGAGTTTTACCTTTTACTTGTCCTCATATAAATAAAGATAAAGGAGGATTGTTTATATATAATTTCCCAGACTATCCTAGGAAGTACCAAATTTTATCATCCCGTTCAGGATGTGGAACCAGAAATCACAGAAGTCTCCAGCTTTGCAGAGATCATTTCTGTGGTTGGGCTATGATCTCCTTTAAACATGGTCTTCTCTGGACTGAAGGGAAATGGCTGGGAACTAGGGTATCTAGACAAGGAACTTTCTAGCTGCATTTTAGAATTACCTGGAAGCTCAAAATACAAAAAAACAAAGAAAGAAAGAAACCTGATGACCGGGCCTCATTTTGAGAAATTCTGATTTAACTGGTTTGGGATAGCCAGGCCTGAAAACCCTGGTCTAGGCTCAGATACATAGATATAAGTATAGATAAAGATGTAGCTGTAGGTATAGGTATAAATAAATACAGATATATATGTATATGCACATAAACATATGCACACACATATGTAACTTAAAACATTAAAATGCTTTTCCCCTAGTACTTTTAATAGAGGCTATCTTTTAGGTTCTTAGCTATGTTCTAGATAACTGAGTAGCTAAATAATTGCCCCCTAGGTGAGTGAGGTGTTACTATATGGAAGAAAAGGGAAATAAAAAAGACTGCAAGTATCTTTTTTGGGGGTGATTAGATAATTATTTTCATGAATTTGTAATGTGAACAATTTAAAAGAGCTCTTTATATATAAATTATATATAATTTATATCTGTATACATATCTGTCTATACATCTATATCATCATCTCTGTACTGGAATGACCATGTGGAGTAGTAGAGAGAACTCTAGACTTTGAATTGGAGATCTGAAGTTTAGAATTAGTTCTAGTTTGTCAGCTGCTGGAATGCAATATACCAGAAACAGAAAGGTTTTTAAAAATGGGAATTTAATAAGTTGCTAGTTTACAGTTCTAGGGCCGAGAAAATGTCCCAATTAAATTAAGGCTATCAAAATGTCCAAATTAAGGCACCAAGAAGATGTTACCTTCTCTTAAGTAAGGCGGATGAATTTCAGGGTTTCTCTCTCAGCTGGAAGGGCACGAAGCCTCCCAGCTTTCTCTCCTTGCTTCTTGTTTTATGAAGCTCCCCAGGAGGCATTTTCTTTTTTCATCTCCAAAAGTCACTGGCTGGTGGACTCTGCTCTGTGGTTCTGCGGTGTTCTGCTGTGGCTTCTCATGGCTGTAAAAAGGGACTCTCTCCAAAATGCTTCCTCTTTTAAAGGATTAATGGGTGGAGTCACAACTCTATGGAAGCTATCTGATCAAAAATTACCACCCACAATTGGGTGGGTCATATCTCCACGGGAACAATCAAAATGCTCCCACCCAGCAATACTGAATGAAGATTAAAGGTCATGGCTTTTCTGGGGCCCACCACAGATTCAAACCCGCACAGGATGATTCTACCATTTATTAGTACTGCCTGGGTTCAGTCTGTTTAGGAGAAAATTTCAAAAGGACCTGGGTAGGTATCAAAGCTCTAGACAAACATAGGGTATTATATATAGTATATGGGTATGTTATTTAACCTCATTATATTTTCAGTTTTTTTACCTGTTAAGAAGAGAAATAATACTTGTTTATCTTTCTGGGCTATTGTGAATTTCATAATGTATAACGTGTACTTCTTTGTGGGTTATAAAATACCATATAAAAGTAAATGATAAAATTTTTTAGGTTTAGTTTGGTAGGTGACAATATATTAGGATAAGTCTTCATTTTAAAGCACATTCTCCAATGAATGATGGTAATTTACTATACTCTGTTCATGTTGGGAGAATTTGTGAAGCCTAACAAGGTAGAACAAGGAGCCAGGCTATCTTGCTTCCTTCTCTGGCATGGCTATGAAGCAGATATGTGATAAGCACTCACCCTTTCTGAACCCTAGTTTCCTCATCTGTAATATTGTCAATTGATTTCTCTATAAGATATAGCTGTAAGATCTGTTCCAAGTCTAAATAAGTCCATGATTAAGGGAAAATTACATATGAAGACAAATAGAATAAAAACCCATCATCTTTGATGCAAAAATCTTCCAATCTTTTAATTCTCAATGGGCTTCTATACTTAAAACCTGGAATGCTTGAGGGAAAGAGAGTTTGAACTGAGGCGAGAAAGAGAAATTGAACCAAGGCTTGACCAAAGAGCAGGAATCAACAAATCTAGTACCACGTATAGTTCTGTAATGACGGATAATCAGTTTCATGTAACTTCAGTGCCCCCTAGCTCTGCTCACGGCTCATAAAACATTGTAGCTACAAACTAAAACACAAAGTAAGGTGGTCTTTCCCCTTTTACTAAATAGAAGAGTAAAACAGATGCAAACTACTTTTTACAGAGGGAGAGGTAAGAGAAGTGGTGGCGTAAAACTTGAACTGTCTTGTCAGCTCTGTCCTGGGGAAACAGCGCCCGACCTTGTGTTAATTTTTATTTTTTAAATAGTGCAAGCCAAGGCAAACACCAGTCACATTTAGACAAATATTAAGTTAAAGCATTTCCCATAAGCTGCATTTTTGAAGATCTTATGTGTGCGGTCTTTGAATTGAATTTTTAAAGTATATAGTTAGGAAGTCATTTTGCTTCATTTGAAGATGTCCTGATGTGAATGAATAAACCATTTTTATGAGTCTGTTACTATCTGTTATCTTCTAATTATCACCAATAATACGCATTTCCTGAGAACCACAGTGAGAATAGAGTTAGGCCCTGGAGTTAAGAAATTACAGGACCTCGTCCCTACTCTTAAATAATTTATACTATACTTGGGAAGACAAGACACACACACAGAAAGATAAACAATGACAATAAGTACTTATCATGTCATATATTACCTTAAAAAAAAAAAGCCACACAAGTTTCTCAGCTGTTTTTTTATTTTTCTTCTGGTTTGCCGTGATTTTTCAAAGTCATGGAAACGTTCCCAGAAGGCAAACTTTTATAAAATTAGCAATTAGCAAGGCCTGCACAGATTGAATAATTTTTCTATATCCTCTCGGATCACAGTTTATTACAAAACCTAATGATATCCCCAGCTATCTTTGGTAAGCAGTTCTTCAGTTCAGTTCCCTGATAAGGAATTTTATATCCTAATGACTTGTTAATAAATTTACAAAAGAGTACAGTGTAAAAAAGCATATCAGGGTATCCCAACAGCATTTTAAACCTTGCTTTTAAAGCTTATATCGTGGAGATTATTGAGCTGACTTCCTGTACAGAGTGATTTTATGACACTCACTTGAAAATTGGTTTAAACGCTGTAAAAGGGGAACATTGGCAGCAGGATGTTTAGGCACACCACAGCTCAAGAGCGCATAAAGGTGACTGAGCTATTTCTGTCAAAGTTTATAAGTTACATAAATTAGTGTTTCTAGTTCCTTAAGTAACACTTGGCAGAGATACGCCTCTTAAGTTATAGCCAACAGCTGGGAATGATTCTTTTATGGAAGCTATTCCTCTGACAGTGAACCCAGACTGTGTGTAAAAATCACGGCTGCCACTCTAGCAGTGATCTGCCCTCGTGATAGCGAAAATGTTGTATAGAGGGAGGAATCCTATTCCTAGAGAAATTGTTCAAATACTTGTTTCCACTGGCATCTGACATGGTTTGCAACTCAAGAGCTGGTTTAAAAAAAAGATGCCCATTCACTTAAATAAATATAAAGATATTCCTTGTTTTGGATAGGTGAATTCAAATGTAAAAATGCCAATTCTCCCTAAATCAATTCCAATCAAGTATCAAGAGGATTTTGAGGGTGGGGTGTACTTCACAAAATGATAATGAAGTTCATCGGGAAAAATAAACGTTTGAGAACAACCAGTTAATACTGAGCCTGGGGACAAGGAAGACTCAATGGACTAGACCCCATTCTAACCAGCTGCCTGTTCTGCCCCATCCTGGTCACTTCTGGGCCCAGTTCTTGGGTCTGGAACTCCCAAGGCTGCCCTGGTTAGGGCTGGGGCTCTCAGGGGTTAGATATCAGTGTTTTCTAAAGGCTTGGGTCCTGAAACCTCAATGCATGGAACAAGGGAAGACTCCCAGCTGGCCTGCACTCTTCGTGGGTAGTTGCTGCCTTTGCTTTCTCTGGGTTCATTTCCAGGGTGAGTTCTCAGGTGGCAATCCCAGCAGAGACCTTATTCAGTCAGCTTCTGGTTCTGGAAAACCATGGGGAGGCTGTTATGGGACCTGGGCACAATGGAGCATTTCCCAAAAGCATATGGGTTGCTTTTGCATAATCTGGAAAAAATAAGAGAAAACTACTAAATTACCCAATCCCTCTAAGAGTTATAGAAATATGCAAAGAAATATGTACAAGGACATATGTAACAGCATTGTTTTAATAGGAATTCAATACAAAACAAAACTGTAAACAATTTACACCTCTAACAACATAAAATTGGTTAAATAAATTTAATAAGCACTAAACAATGCAATGTTAATTCAATGCAATTAACCAAGCATTAAAAAGAACAAAATAGACCTGTACATTCTGATATGGTAATACAGCTAAATAAAACTAAAAATTGCAAAATAGATTCTAATTGTGTAATAAAACAATGCTTTCTAAGTGTAGACAATTCTGGAGGCATTACTAGAAACTCCGACTCATGGTTACAGCAAAAGAGTAGATCTAAGGGTATGTTTCCATATTCCACCTCCCCCCACCACCCCACACCTTTAGAAAGTCTAATTAAAGAGCTCACTTAAGAAAATGTAGCATCCATTTTTTAAAGCTTTTAACCTCCCTTCACTACAAGAGTTCTGACCAGCTGTCCAATCTGACTATATTCTTGATGACACAATTTCTGTACTTTGGTTTTGCACCTGCTATTACTAAGGCCAAGCTAAGATCTGTACAGAGAGAAACACATGAGAACTTATTTCATCTGCTTATGCTTTTAGACATATAGTCAGCAAAGGGAATTGGCCAATACACTAGTGTTCATCTGTAGATAATGGGTTTTGTTATGAAAACCATACCAAAACCATATGAAAGCACAAGAAAACATCCTCTTCTCTTTTAGACGCCTGCTCTTTGGCCCTCACCATATCCTGTTTTCCCCCATTGATCTTGTGCCATGTTGGCCCAGGTTGTTTCTCCTACTCTTGTTTTGCTTCCTGTTATTCAGTGTAAGCTCAGTTGTAAGGTTAACCTTCTCAAAAGTTGTATCTGAATTACACAAATATGAAGTATTTTCATGTCTGTACTGCCAAGAGGGTGAGGGGAGAGTGGTGAACTTTAAAGGATGTCTTTATAAGACTCATACCTTTGAATTTAGTTGGCCCTGCTTTCCTGGGCCATTTGATACGTTACTGTAAAAAGAAGTAGTGGGGCTTATAAACTACTGTAGACGTTGAATTAAGCCAAGAGCACACTGTGTTAAAATCCAAATTTTGATTATACATGAATTATTCATATCTCTTTCTCCTTTCTTCTACTAACAAAGTCATGATCGCCTGGGTATTTATTCTCCAATGAGAATTAATCATGGATACGGGAAATTTACACTACTAGTGCTAAGTCAAAATTTTGTTAAAGTCAGAAATTGACGTCAAAGGTTAAAAGTGGGGGCTGA